>QFET01005493.1:7969-39518 GCA_003316355.1 Tuber calosporum | reverse complement strand
GTTATACTATGACTCACACGGCAGTCATAGTAAAAAGGTGACTCATGGTAAAGTCACCATGGTTAGGGTTGTGGGAAGAGCGCCTATATAAGGAGGGTCACGGACACAGATAGCTAGCTCTTCACGCAACCACCTAAGCTACTTCCTATATTATATTTTACCTATTAGTTCAATCTATACTTTACTCTTATTACGACCATCCGTTTACATCACCGACCGAAAGGTGATTCGAGGAACGTATCGCTAAGAAGCAGTTCCACGGGCTAGGAGTGGAAGGACTCAGCGTTCCCTAGGCGACATAAGGCTACGAGAGCTGAAGAACGGTAAGACGAGCGGTACGTATCGTTACCTGTTGCTGTTAAAGAAGATAGTGTGCCTTGTCCGGCAGACTAAGGATAGGTTTGTAACAGCTATTACTAGTTAGTCAAAATTGATTATCCATTCTAACCAGTGAATCAGCCTCTGGACAAAATCGACTTGTAATACTAACTTCAATACCAAGTCATTCACAACCGGGAACTCCAGAATTTAGCTAAGCAGTCCCCGTATTAATCCGCAGCCAATGAAATATTGCTGTTGCGATTGAGCTTACCATTCAGATCAAAGACTATCAGGTGATGTGGGACAGAACACTATTCCCTGATCAATTTCTGGACCCAATTATCAAGACCGAAATGGGATACAAATATTGGAATAATGCCCAGCAAGAACTAGGGTTCCGTAACCTTGCGGATGCTACTGCACCCTGAAAGGAGCCAGTAGGTGTTCATCACTTGGAATGACTAAATAAAATGGCTGCCAGCCAGTAATTTCGCAGATTCGAGCAAAGCATAGTGCCTATAGATCCTAGTATCTCCATTATACAAGGAGGTTAGTAACAAAATTCCATAAACATGATATGGAGGATCTTATAGCCTGTGACTGCACAAGGATAGAGTACTTACAGGAGAAAGACAGGTTTAATTAGCCACCAAACGGGTATGAGGTTTACTTGCTGCCCTTTTTTGAGATTATTCCAGTCCGCAGCGTGACCAGATTTACCTAACAAGGCCACAAGACACTTTCTCTAAGGTTCCTAGCCCCACAGATTCAAGGTGTCATACATGCACAATGTTATTCAGGCAAGAAAAGAAGAGGCACAATGGATGACAGATTCCTAGGGAAGATTAAGGGCCAGTTTCTTTATCTGACTTCGGCCATATTTTGTCATGCTTTGCGGTGTTGGTATACTGGAATATTTGTTGAAGATCTCAATTTCACACACTCTAGTTCTCCAGGTAAATATAAAAATTAAACAGTGAAGGCTGGTGGTAATTAGGCTAACAGCGTACCAGGGCTGGTGGAACATGAGTTACAAACTTGTGCTAATACGCCAGAGCCTTTCAAGAGTCAAATCATCCAAAGGATAACGTGTGGATTGGAGGATAGAATAGCAAGGATGAGAGAACACATGTAGAGAGGATCTATGGTTAATCAGACAATCTTGATGCTATGGGCAGAGAGTTCAGAATCTATCTGGAGCAGGATGAAGAATAATCTATTAGAGTCACTTGGACACGTACTACTCCAAGAGGATATAACCAAGTAGATCCAGAACAGGAGGCTATGTAAGACCCACAGGGTAGGTTAATTGACCCAAGTTTAGTCAGCAGACATAAAGATTTGACCTGGCAGCTAGACAAAACTGTTGCAGATGACAAGGATGCTAATTGGTATTGATTTTAGTATATCATCATATAACTAGAGAGAAAATAATAGTAGATCATATAGGTTAGAACTGTATGAGGGGAGGTAAGTCTTCATGAGGGCTGGCCCATAGGGACCGGTAGAGGTAACTTATTATTGAAGATCTTGGAAAGAGAGGATAGTGCAGGCAGATTACAGATAGAGGCAGTCAAAATATGATATTCTATAAGACGCAGTGAATACTACAAGCGGATTTATTAATAATGAGTAAGATATGAAGATATTGAAAACTAGAGGAGGACTACACTGACATGGGATTGAGTGGGAAAAGAATTGGGAGATTCTAGACTAGAGAGAGAAGTACTATGTAACAGAATCCTACTATGTTTCTACTATTACTACTGACCTGATGTTGGTTATTACTTATTTGGGTTTAAACCTAATAAGTGCTATTATTTGGTTGATCCTTCCTACTTGGTTATGACTTCCTAACTGGTTATTCTTTCCTTATTTCGCTTATCACTACCCCTCCTTGCCTCTACCCATTTGGGTATCGCTATCCTCCTGCTATACAGACTGGATTTGTATAGTATTAGCGATCACTTGTTCCTTCTTGTTTGGATTCCATTACTTGTTTTGTTAGCTCCATCCTGTCGCTTTTAACCCTTTGTTTTCGGAATTTGGTTATCATGTTATGCTTCCTCTGTTAGCATGTTGTTGGACAGGATGTTTGCGCTTTTATTTAGTTTTCCTACCTACAAACTTTTGTATCTAAAGAGCCTGCAATCCCTTAATGATTCAGACTCTCAAGCCTCACAGGACTACCCTCTTTAATACTTCAAGTTGAACGGTTACTCTATTGTTCAAAATATGAACTTTGGTGGCTCGATCATTACTGCTATATGGAAAATACTACGGAAGTACGAAGGGGTTTCTGTTCCACGCCAAGTGAGGAGAGGTATGTATAAGTGCAGATTGGTAGGAGTTGTGGTTCTTATTCTATCTAAGCAAGGTGGGTGGAAACCGCCGTATTAATACCAAAGTGCATCCTCCATGCAAGTGAGATAAACATAGGGAAAATATAGTAAGAAACCTAAGTGCGAACTGTGTTTGACCCTGATATCCGGCCAAGAAAATGCCTAATAATATGGGTAATTCTGAGATGGTGGGAGGGAAATATTAAGAAAGAATATGATCTATATGACCAAGAACAATGCATAAAAAATGCATAAAACAACCGTAAAATCCCCAAAACCAGATAAGAAACTACATATGACAATCTTCAAACATAACCTGTTCAATACCGTGAAATTTACAGAAATATATGTCCTAGCTGTAGTAATGTAAGCAGTGTACAGGTAAACCGAAAACTAAACCCAGTATGAGAATATTCTATATTATCAACCATACACCCAAAAAAATTAAATATAAAATTTCAACACTTCCCCACATTGTCTACAGCCCAAGAGTCCAACTATTCGTTCGTGTACTGGTTTTGCTAGGATTTTAGTGCAGATATCGGCGAGGTTATTGGCAGAGTCAACCTTAAGCAGCGTGAATAAGCCATCTTTCAAGCAGTCGCAAGTCTGGAAGTCGTGGACTGCGATATGCTTGGTTCTGAGGTTAAGCTAAGGGTTGACAGCGAGAAAGTTTGCACCGGTGTTGTCTGCATGCATAGCGATTGGTACATTGAGGCGAAGATCGGAGAGACCTTTAAGGAGCCATTCAGTTTGGAGTGTTCCGTGAGACATAGCGACATATTCAGCCTCGGTGGTGGAGACAGTGATGGAGAATTGTTTCTTCGAAAACGTGGATATACAGGAGTTGTTAAACATACCTACATAACCTGAAAATGACTTTCTGGTATCGACACATCCTGCATAGTCAGCATCCACATAGATATCGGTTGCGTTTGTTGCTTTGTATGGGTAATATAGGCCTCGTGATTTGGTTCCGTTAACATATCTGAGTACGTGTTTAGCGGCCTTCAAATGTTGTTCAGTCTGGCAAGAAGAAAATTGAGCGAGAAATGAAATCGTGTATGCTAGATCGGGTCTTGACCCAGTGGTCAAGTACATGAGCGAACCTATCATGGATTCATATAGAGTCTAATCTGCAGGAGGTGGTTCTAGCATTCCTTTCGTAAGTCTAATGCCTTTTAGTAAAGGTGTGGATACTGGTCGAGATTGCTCCATATTGAATCTAGAGAGGATTTTGTCGATGTAAAGCTGCTGGGAAAGAGCAATACCATCTGATGTATACCTTATATGTAGGCCGAGTGGGTAGGATGGTTCCCTAAGGTCCGAAATCTCAAATGCCATTTTCGGGTCTTAAATGCAGCGGGTAAGCTGAGGAGTATCAGCCAAATTTATTGCAATGTCGTGCACATAAAGGGAGATGAAGTAGTCGTATTTAGCATGGACGAACATGCATGGGCCAAAGTTTGATGCAAGAAAGTCCTTGGAGGTCAAGAATCTGGCGCAAAGTTCATACCATTCATTCGCAGATTGCTTAAGTCTATACAAGCATTGGTTAAGCTTCCATACTTGGATTCCCTCACTGAACACTGGTGGCGGCCCCATGTAAACTTGTTTTTTCAATTCCCCGTAACGGAATGCCGATTTGACATTGTATTGTCTTGATCGCTATTTATTTTTGGCGCATATTGCAAGGAGGAAGCGGTGTGACTCGTAATGTTTTACTGGGGGGAAAGTATCTTCAAAGTCGAAGCCAGGTGCCTCAGAGTAGCACTTGACGACACAGCTTGCGCGATATCTTTCTAGTGTCCCATAAGCATTCCTTTTACTCTGGTAGACCCACTTACTATCAACGATATTTCTGCACATAGGTTTATGGACAACCTCAAAGGTTTGATTCTTTCTCAGAGCGTTTATCTCTTTGTCCATTGCCAGGATCCACTTTTCCTTAACCGAGCTGTTGACAGCTTGGCAGTAGGTTGTTGGATCTTCATCAGGTATGGTACTCGATGCGAACTTGTTGGTTGTTCGGTGGCCAAGTTGTTTCTCGTAGCTGATTGCAGGTTGGATGGAGATTCTTGCTGATTTTTGCATGGGTGGTGTGGATGTATTCATTACATCTTTAATCTCAGTAGCGAAAGAATCCTTGGTATAAGTGGCAGAAAGTTCTATAACCGAGTTTCTTTCTTCATCGAAGAATCAAATCTCAGTTGTACTAGCCAAAACAGGTTTAGTCAACTTTTCATTCTGTGTCATAGAATGAAACCCTGGTGACGGAGTCAGAAAACGGCTTATTCGTTTTTCGTTCTGCAGTGAAGCATGAACTTTAATACCTGGTGTGGAAGATGACGTAATCGTTTTTCCTTATTTCTCTTAGAATGAAAACCCCGTGGTGGAATCTGAAAATTGCTTAGTCAATTTTCGTTCTTCATCGTAGAATGAAACTCCAGTGGGGGATTCCGAAAATGGTTTAGTCAATTTTCGTTCTGTGTCGTAGAATGAAACCTTGGTGCCTGGTGATTAAGAGGTCGTGACCTGCTTGGGTTCCTCATCGAGGAGTAATTTCTCAGTGCTGGGAAGTGTCGAAGTAGGTATAATCAGGTCCACCTTTCATTCTTTGGTGTAGAATAAATTTTTGATGACCCAATGGATCTGTCGCGTTTCTGTGACTTTGTGACTTTGTGTTGCTATAGTAGAGATATTCGGTATATCTTGTTGGATGAGGTGTATCCAATCAGATAGCGTTCAATTGCCCTAGGTGAGTGTTTCGTTGCTGCTGGTCTTTTCTCCTCTGCTATGTGGACGAAATATCTGGTGCCATATGGGCGTAAGTGGTTGATTGACGGTTTTTGATTATAGAGAGATTCATAGAGCGTCAATTTTCCTATGGATCAGTTTGGGAGCCTGTTCCGAAGGTAGACTGCGGTTGCTATGGCTTCAGCCCATAGGGCCCGTGGTAGGTCCGTTATCATGGAGCGAATCATGATGATTATTGTTCAGTTATATCTTTCAGCAAGGCTATTGGATTCATGGGAGTAGGCGGGCGTGAGGTCATGTTTGATACCGTGCTTTTCTAACAATTCTAGCATAGTGGCATTAACATATTCTCCTCCATTATCAGTCCTGAATCGCTTGATTTTGGTGTTGTCTTGGGTATGGCGTTCTTGAATGACCTTGGTAAACACTTTGATAGTATCGGATTTAGCATGGATGGGATAAACCCAAGCGTATCTGGTGCGGTCATCATTAAACGTAACCTAATAGTTGGATTTACCGAAGGAATCCTTGGAGAACTTTCTACTAAGGTCAGAGTGGATCAGTTCAAAGGGTTTGTTGCATCGTTCCTCTGGTGGTATTGATGCAGGCTGTTGCTTTGTTGACTCGGACATGATGCATGTTTCGTATTATCAGTCTTTCGGAACTTTAGGGATGTATGGCTCGTTCAGGTAGTTGTCACTTTTGAGGTAATCAGTGGAGGGGTGACCAAGGGCTTCATGCCAGTCTTGGTATGTCATCCTGTATGCTGAATCTTCTTTCTCTTGCACAAAATAATCCTGTTCATCGAGCTTGCCCCATATAACCTCTCTTTTATTTTCTCCCAAAATATACATATCGTTTCCAGAGCTAGCCAAAGAGAAACCCTTTCTCTAAGAAACAATAGCGCGCAATGATAACATATTATATAAATCTAACTTGGGAACCCAAAGGACTCCTTTCAGGTACACAGTAAAGCGCGAACAGTGCCTTTGTGTAGTTCGAAGTTTATAAGAAGGTCTAAATTATTGGTCATGTGTGAGCTAGCGCCTGTATCAATATCCTAGCGGGGGTTGGGGTT
Source organism: Tuber calosporum (assembly GCA_003316355.1). NCBI lineage: Eukaryota > Fungi > Ascomycota > Pezizomycetes > Pezizales > Tuberaceae > Tuber > Tuber calosporum. The sequence goes on along the minus strand of QFET01005493.1, from coordinate 33,020 downwards.
CTTGGTGGTAGCGGAGCAGAGGGAGGATAGTGTACTGACCAGATCGGATATCTCTTTCGTTCCAATCTTAGCCATGTTACTGGCTTTCCTGTCCTTGTTCTTCTGGTTGTCGGATTTGAGTCTTACACACTCATTCCAGGTATGGCTGCTACTGTTATCAGTGGGGTAATGCTTTTTGCAGTAGGTGCATTCCTTGGGGTTGGCCAACCGTGCCTGGGGTTGCATGTTCCTTCACTGGTCCTTTCCTATTCCTCTGATGGTACCGCTTCTATACGCTTTGTCATCCACTGAATTAACTGTAGTTCAGGTTTTCAAGTCTAAGAGTTTGTTGTAGACATGATCATAGGTAAGGTCCTCCTTAGTCTGCAGGTTATCAACAATATTATTCATCGATCCAGGGAGGGAGCGGAGGAGGATAGCGGCTTTCGCTTCTGGTGACTTGAATACTGACTTGAAGACAAAAGGCAGTTGGTATCGGTCTGTAGTGGCAGCAGAGGAGCAACGAAGCTGAATACGATTCCAAAGTGTATCATAGTTGTTAATGTGATCTGATATTGGGTCCATAACATTGTACTTGGAATCGAAGACTTTGTTGCGTTGGTCGAAGAAGGAAGAGGTATTTTCTCTAGCAAATTTGTCCTCGAGGGCAGTCCATATCCTAGGTGAGCTTTTATGGGTAGCGAGGAGGATTAACCATTGTGAGTCAATAGTTTGGGAGAAGTATGTCGATGCATACTGGTAACGGTCTTGGAAACTTTCCATCGCACTGTCTTCATCTTCATCAATATCATCAACAGTTTCTTCTCCTATAACAATCTTCCAGCAGTTGAATAGTTCAAGAACATATTGTGATATGTCTCGCCATGAACGATAGTTTTCTGAACCAGTAAGCTTTGGGATGGAGCTGAGTTTGTAGTTGGGAGCATAATCTCTTTTGGTACTGCGTGTGTGTCTGTCTGGAGTTGTGGTAGTGGGTGCACCACCTAGTAGAGAGGGATCTGGTTCCGCAGGTGAGACTCGCTTAGATGTTGAGCGACCACGACCGGAACGTGTAGATGCTGCAGGAGGATCAGTTGATGTCGATATGAGGGAGGATTATTGGAAGGGTCTGTTGATAGTATGTGAGCGTATTTCTTATAGAGTAAGAAAGGCGCGGGGTCATAACCTGTTCAAATTGTGAACTCCGGTGGCTAGATTGTTACTGCTATATGGAAAATACTACGGAAGTACGAAGGGGTTTCCGTTGCACGCTAGGCGAGGAGAGGTATGTATGAGTGCAGATTGGTTGGAGTTGTGGTTTTTATTCTATCTAAGCGAGGTAGGTGGTAACCGCCGTATTAATACAAAAGTGCATCCTCCACGCAAGTCAGATAAACATAGGGAAAACATAGTAAGAAACCTAAGTGCGAACTGTGTTTGACCCTGATATCTGGCCAAGAAAATCCCTAATAATATGGGTAATTCTGAGATGGTGGGAGGGAAATATTATGAAAGAATATGATCTATATGACCAAGAACAATGCATAAACAATGCATAAAACAACCGTAAAATCCCCAACACCAGATTAGAAAACACATATGAAAATCTTCTAACATAACCTGTTCAATACCGTGAAATATAGTGAAATATATGTCCTAGCTGTAGTAATGTAAGTGGTGTACAGGTAAACTGAAACCTAAACCCAGTATGAGAATATTCTATTTTATCAACGATACACCCAAAAAAATTAAATAATAAATTTCAACATCTATTAGTTCCATAACTTTTACCTTGTCTATTGAAAACCTATCCATTGAAGCTTCTCCCCCTATCCTTATTGTATCTTCAGAGTCCCTTTGGGATTCTTGAGATACTTGGGAGTAGGTTTTATACTAGGTGAATGTGAACGATGTGCAGATGAAACCAATTTTTGAGTCAAGAGCTCCAGTGGATGCAATCAAATTCAAAGTGATATTAGCAGATTGAAATAGTAGGTGGTTAGGCTAGAATGTAATCAGAGGGATAGTGGAAGCAATCAGGAATAAAGTATATAGTGAAATACGGAAAAGTACAAAGGAAACAAACTATTGGAGGGAAGGAATGGATACGGGAGAGTAGATAGGCAGGGGCACCAGATGAAGGAATTGCTAAGTGGAAATAAGTCGACAAAAGGGAACAACTGTCCACAGGTGTCCAATGTACGACAGCTAGTGTCCGCATTGTACAGTAAACGTTACTAGAGAGGGTCTTCTAGAGGTCGTCAGGTGCATTCAAACGTAACATGAGTGCATTCAGACATAATACGCCCAGGGGTGCCTATCCACATTGGGAGTTTACGTTTACATCTTCTTGAGCGTCAGATACACTGGAAGGACTGAACATAAAATATTATTTTTGCCGATATTAATTGGGTTACAAGGGAGCCAATTTTGGGTATTTTGGTGGGGGGACACTGGTTACTCTAGGCGCTACATGTGACGGGGGGACCAAAAATGGGGCAGGAAGGGTATGAGTAGTATCTCTGCCTAATTTTGTTTCAATACACAGCTTGATTTCCATACCTCACACTCATGTACCAAATACTACAGTTCTTGCATATCTTGGTTTGCGTTGAATTCTCACTCAAGTATTTGGTTTCCATTTGTTGATACTGGTTCTTGCTTACTGTCATTCATGTTTGTTTCCTTTTTATTTTGTTTCTTTATATGGTTTTAAGGCCTCCTTCTTCAGCATAGTTTGTTTCTACCAAAGTGTCTTTGGGCAAAAGGGTTTTGTTTAGCTGCGAGTTGCAGGATAGACTGTAGTTAAAGGGCGTTTTGTCGCTATACCTCCTGGTAAATGTGTTTTTTGTACCTTTAAATAAATATTCAATGACTAACAACACACAACAACCTGAACCTGTAGTGGACTCTTCATACAACTATCTAAATTAGCTCCTATACAATTACTTTATCACTTCACCTTCCAATCCCTCTATTTGCATTGTGTGATAGCAACCAAAGGGTTCAGCTATTAATACAATGTAGGCATTGGCTCAAGAGCAATAGTGGAGCTCCAACCACTACTACCTATTGCCCTAGTAGTCTTCCCATGGTGGCTGAGATTAACACCATCTCCACGCCAAACCCATGCTTAGAAAAGGACAATCATTGACGACCCTATCGTGCTTAGGATTCCCTTAGGGAAGTAGTTACCAGTTCCAAGTCAGCTAACCTCTTAGGATTGTAACAGCTGCATCGGAACACAAATCAGGCCGGGTCCAGATATACTATCTAGACCATTAGACGCACAGGAAGCACAGAATCCAAAGTAATCTATTTGCTGACGTGGTGTTAACTATCCATTCCCTCCTGCCCAGAAGCCACCTTAGTTAACTTCAAATTCGCAGTCAACAGCTGCAATATTCATTTTTCCAGCCTGTTGCAACCTGCTGCATGCTTCCGCAATCTTATCCTCGATATTAATAGAGTTTCCCCACATTTCAGGCTATTTCGTTGTGAATTCCTGGTTGGCTTGTTTCGTGGCTTCGAGAATCTGACATCAAACTGATTCTCTCATCAAGCTGTTGGGTGAGGTATGCTAGAAACATGCTGCAAGATTTACAACCGCGCGCAGTTACACAATCGGTAGGAATCTTGGCACGGTTACCACCCGGCATCTTTTGAGCGGCATGGCGTTGCACCGCGTGCCACACTCCACTTCGTTCAACAGTCCTTCCCCGTCTCGCCCCCCGCCCCTCTCATTCAAAAATTTCAACCTCCCCCCCCGCTCCCGTGCCTGTTCTCTCGTTTATGCAGTGGTACGTGGCGACCTTGTTCATCATCCATCTTTTCCCCACAAAGTCGAGCACTCTGCGCTAGTCAACCCTTAATCTCTCCTATCGACCCCAGAATCCATCCATCCTTGATCCTGCTACAATGGCCCACGTAGGTTTCGGACCGACTCCGATCAGGGATTCACTTGAGCTGGACTCACTGGTCTCATCGTCTGCTTCTGCGTCACCGCGTTCTTCAACATCCTCCCGATCTGGAATTTCGTCCTCCCGTCGAATATCGCTTGCCTCTGACGATGAGGATGTTGAACCTGGCCGGCCACGTGCTTACCGCTCCTATTCTGTGTCCTCCGCTTTCGACTTCAACACTCATTTAGTCCCCCTGACATCATCCGCGGAGAGCCGATATCAGCAGCTGGGCGCGACAAACGCTCCTGGCTCAAATCCTGTGGGCACATTAGAGAAGCAAAAAACTCTCACGTACCTCAACGGATTATCCCTGCTGGTTGGCCTCCAGATAGGCTCTGGAATATTCTCTTCACCTAGCCAGGTTAACAACCATACGCCCTCTCCAGGAGTGAGTCTCGTAGTCTGGGCCGTTGCCGGATTGTTGGCGTGGACGGGCGCTGCGAGCTATGCTGAGCTAGGTGGTGCTATCCCTTTGAATGGCGGGAGCGGTGTCTATCTACGGTATTGTTTCGGAGAGTTGATTGGGTTTTTGTATTCATGGACGGCGGTCATTGTATTGAAGCCTGGGGGTGCGGCTATCATCGCGATCATATCGGGGGAGTACATAAATAGGGTTATAACAGGGTCATTTACAGCAGAGGCTGATGCAGTGCTCCCGTCTAAGTGGGCGAACAAACTGATTGCCTTTTTGTGTTTGTCCTTGGTCACCGCGCTGAATATACTTTCGACGAGACTTACTACGCTATTATCTGATTCACTACTGTTTTTGAAGGTGGGAAGTTTATTGGCTATCACGGTCATCGGTATCGTCGTTGCGGCAACGGGGTTGAACGGAGACGGGAAGGGAGCTAGCACTGAATGGAAGGACAGAGGGTGGTTTGCTAGTAGAAAAGGAGGTGTCTCTGGGCGAGAAAGTGAGCTGATGGTTGGCGGGCTAGGGGAATATGCAATCGCCTTGTATGCCGGATTGTGGGCCTTTGATGGATGGGATAATGTTTGTTCGCACCTGACCACTTGTGCCGACTCATGCTGACTATTGCGATAGGTCAACTTTGTTGTAGGGGAAATGAAGAATGCCCAACGGGATCTTCCCCGAGTGATCCACAGTGCTATGCCTGTTGTGATTACGTCATATCTCCTCGCGAACGTGGCATACTATTTGGTCCTTCCAGCGGAGGTGATTGGGAGAAGCAATACGGTCGCTGTGGTACGTGTGCTCTCTCAAATCTTGGTATGGTTGGATTAACAAGGTATAGGCATTTGGCACCAAAGTATTTGGCACAGCCGGTGGTGCTGTATTTGCCCTAGCCGTATCTCTTTCCTGTTTTGGTGCTCTCAATGCTACCACCTTTACCTCCAGCCGCCTTGTCTATGTGGCGGGTAAAGAAGGCTATCTTCCTGCCATCTTCGGCACTTTGGGGCTGCGTGGCAGAGACAGCGAGCCTAGCCGACGCCCTCCGGGTACTGGTAAAAAATCGATCTTGGAACGCATCCTGTCAATTTTTGGGCGCGGTTTCTCCAACCCTGAACCTAGTGTGCATTCTTGGAACAAAACTCCGATATATGCTATGTTGCTGAATTCCTTTCTTACCGCACTTTACATTACCGTTGGTGAATTTGGGACACTGCTCACGTTCTATGGAGTAGCGGGGTATACTTTCTATTTCCTCACGGTTCTTGGCCTAATAGTTCTGCGCGTCAAGGAGCCTGGCCTCGAAAGGCCATACAGGACTTGGATAGCCACTCCAGTAGTTTTTTGTTGCGTCAGCTTGTTCCTGGTATCCCGGGGGGTGTTTAGTAGCCCGCTGCAGGCACTTGTGGTAGTCGCCTTTGTTGTGGTTGGAATACCAGTTTATTACTGGAGGGTCGGAGGATGGAAGGGCTGGGAGTTGCCTTGGAAGAAATCAAACAATAAATGACCTGAGATGATGAGCTATTGCTTTGTGGAGTTGGGGCACGGGTGTTTTAATTTTGGCTTTCCCTCTTGATGTCTTTTGTGAGGAAGGCTTATTCTTGCTTTTACTGTATACTGTATCCTGGACTGGAGGGAGGGTGGGTAGATAGCTCGATCGGCATAGATGGTTTATGTAGGTTGTAATGTACAGCTACTAGACGAATGCGATGATACTAAGGATAGGCTAGACGTAAATGACAGTCATGATTGAATTTTTGCGGTTCCACGAATGTGAAAACGGTTTCTAATACAGGTACATAGAGAGGTAACTTACTCTATGTTGCCCCTTCTTGCCACCAACGTTCGACACACTAAGCCTCACTTGCAGACAATGAGCGGGTTAGGGTTGACATAAATCGCGGCGATACTGTATATTGCATACCTGCTCTCTAAGTATGGGTTTTCGGAGTTGCAAAAGTCTCAATTTTTCTGCGTACCCGTGGAGAGCAGTGAGGTTTGACATATTCCAGGTGGTACAAGGAAAAACATGTTTTTTTGGTGGGTGACACGAAACCGTATCATATGTTGTTGTTGAAAACGTTGACCCATTGCACACAATGGGATCTTGGCGTGCGGCTACTGTTACCCTCCCGCCACCAACCTTCTCAGAGCACCAGCTCAACCTACCCGACTTGCATACAAACACCGACAACTCCCTTCAAGCTCAGAACTCTCACAACTCCACATCAAGGAGTCCTACACCTACAAACATATCCCACAACATTTAGGGGTTGAAAGTTAGACAAGATGGGTGGTGTAAGTTCCCATTCTGTTCGCACTATCCTCGTGAAACTGGCGCTGACCCTCCACAGGATCTCAATCTCAAAAAATCTTGGCATCCCCACCTACTCAAGAACCAAGAGCGCGTTTGGCAGGAAGAGAAAAAAGCCCTAGAAGAGCGCAAGCGCATCGATCAATGGCGCAAGGAACGCGAAGAGGAACGCCAGCTCCAGGAGCTCCGGCAGTTGCAAGCCGCCGCTGGTGGCAAACAGGCTGTCGACCGGGTCGACTTTTTGTATTCTGGCCCCTCGCAGGGGATGGATAGGACTACCGAAGAGATGGAGGGATATTTACTTGGAAAGCGCAGGATCGATGGGTTGTTGAAAGGGGGGGATATGGATGTTTTGAAGAAGGATGCTGGTGTCGGTGTTGGTGCTGGGCCGGCGGCCGGTCCAGGTGTGGCTAATGTTAAAGATATTGCGTGTAAGGTTCGGGAAGACCCACTGTTGGCGATCAAGAGACAGGAGCAGGCGGCGTATGAGGCGTTTATGAAAGACCCTGCAAGGAGGAGACAGTTAAAGGAGGTTGTTGGCGGGAAGTCTGGGGATAAGGGTAAGAAGAAGGAGAGGGAGAAAGACAGGAGTGATCGGAGACATCGGAGCAATGATGATGACAATAAGAGAAGTCGTGACGGCAGGCACAGACGGGACGACGATGATAGGAGAGGCCGTGACAATAGGCATAGACGGGACAGCGATAGACATAGGAGGGACGGCGACCGAAGCCGACTAGACGGCGGCGGTGAAAGAATCGGCCGTAGGGACAGGGACAGAGACAGGGACTGGGACAGGAACAGGGACAGAAGACACCACCACCACCATCGCCGCAGGAGATCCGTATCCAATGACCGCTCTATATCCCGCTCCCGAAGCCCCCCCGCTCGCCATCACTCTCCCCGCCGCCACTCTTCTCCTCACCACCGTGTTGCGTATCCCCCCTTCGACCGTAGATCGCCTCCCTCCTGCCCCCGCGACCTGGAACCGACACGAACCCCAGCAGGCGACCCCGACCCCCAACGCGCGCAGAAGCTCGCGATCGCGGAAATGGTTGCCAACGCCTCACAAATGAACGCCGATAGGGCTAAGCGTTTGACGGAGTTGGCAGTCAGTGAGAAGGCCGAGCTTGAAGCCGAAGAGAAGGCTCGCATGCGGAGTTCGAGACTTGGCGGGAAGGGGGAGTTCCTCACTGGGGTTAATAGAAAGGCTGGGGACTTGGATCTTGGGGAGAGGGTTCGAAGAGGTCGCCAGACCCTTGCTATTGAGAGGGAGGATTGAGCCTTTTCGTGATATTTCTAGCTGTGGGTAGGGTCGTATTCTAGCCTGTTAGGTAGGTGGGTGGGGTTTCGGAGAGATCTTGATTGTACTCTTTGTAACGGCGGGTGCTTGTTCAAGACTGCAATTTCATAACTGCTGGCTGATTGGGTTTGACTTTTACCGGCAGTGTTGCAGGTTTTGTCATGACACTAGATAACTTAGTCTACGAAATTCTACATTCTAAACCCGGTACAAATAAATAGACCAGTAGGGTGTTGCCTATGCCCATGTTTTCACCAAGATAAAGAGAGCACCGCAGGACTGTGTATTTAGGGATATCTCTTTTATCTCTCTACCAACCAGGATTCTTTCTATGTGCGTGTTGTGCGGTGGTAGGATATTTGCAGTGACTACGAGTCTAACCCCACTGGAGGGTGGTTTTCTACATTCTGATTCTTGTAGTACGGTAGTAGAGGCGGGCCTATGCTTGCATTGTTTTAACCACGGCTGGGGCACCTGCTGGGCAGGGCCGATGGTAAGGAATAAAAAGCACAAGTCGAAATACAAATAAAGGAACTCCAACACGAACTCTCTAGGATACCAAGGACAACTGTAAGATACTTGAACGCCGCGGTAATTACCCAGCCGAGAGTGGCACAGCCCCTTCGACATTATGAACCACTCCCGGAATGGCACCTTCTCACTCAATTCTTTGATCGCTGTCGTAGCGGCGGCAGTGGCGCTTGAGATCAACCACCTTGTGTCCACGAGCGTCCACGATTCGTTTTAGTTTTCCGCCACCTTAGCTAGATGTGTCGTGATTCCTGTTACGGTCTTAATGCCAACAGTTCCAATTCCCACAACCATATCACAGCCTCTTGACTCCCGTAGCCTTGTCACCATCCCTTTGATTCTCGTGGCGTTCCGCAACAGATTGATAAAGACATTACCGTTCGAGGACATAACTATGCCTGAGCATGCTGAGCAACATAGCAACTTCTAACAGCAGGTAGTCAGCCACGAGGAGAGTGCAATTGGGAAAGGGATGATGGAGTGGACGCGGAGATTGGTGGAGAGTTTTGACTTCGGGTAGGAATATGTATCGCGGGAATCAAATATAGTATGGAATGAGCAGTAAAGACTCCCGCTGTCCATAGACCCTAGTTAACTCTCTGTATTCAGCCTTGCAGATTAATGAGTTTCAGGATAGTAGGCTGTGAACATAAATGAAAACGTGCGAGATATGATATGTGTTTTACATAATTTTGATGTGTTCTAGGGGCGATTCCGTGGTCTCGAACGACCTTAGTGATAGTGGCATGCATATCTGGATGCTGATTAAGAGTCTTCACTGCCAGTACAATCTTTTCTTCGAGGTCTTTTGTTGCCTGACTAGTAACCATAGCTGTATTCTAGTGAAGTAAAGAGTTGAGCAATCTCATTTTGTTTTTCCGCTGAATGCTTCTATTTACGCAACTAATGTCATACTTTTTTCATATGTATTACTTTCTAGGTTTGTTTTTTTAGCTAATTGCCGGTATCCCTTTGCCAAGCTAATGTGACTGGCACTTCCGCGCGAGTGACCCACGGCCGTCTTACCGTATTATCACTACGGGATGGTGGTCACTGCTTCCGCTTCTACTAAACAGGCTCTTACAAATATCACATCAAAATTGGAAATATCCGCACTGGTGAAAAATTTTTCTTTCCATACAAAATCTCCTTCCTTGTTTCTCTTTTCTCAGGTAGCGAACCTTCCTCTTAGCCCCTGAATGCAAAATTACCTTCGTCTCGTATCATAACGCCAGTTTTCTTCGGTCAAATGAAAACCCTTCGGTCCGATCATTGCCTTCTCTCGCCACAACAACTCCCATCATCCCCCGCTGTCCTGCATCTCCCCAGGCCGCCCCCTGGCATCGACTGCAGTCATGCCCATCTCCCGGAAAGAGCTGTCTCACTCTATAAGACCCAGTCCGAGCCAAAGGCACCTAGCCTTGGGCTCAGCTCCCCTGGATGGACTACTCCAGTCACGTCCGGGGCTCTTGGCAGTCCCGCCAGGCTCAATGGGGCCTATGGGCCATTGAGGACACTTCATTTCAAACATCTTGAGGGATTTTCCTTTCGGTAACCCAACTGCTTTACCTGTTTTCCTTATTCTTAATTGCTAAGTAACGCTCATAGCATCCATTGGTTTTCCTGAGATGAGACATTAAGGGTTGCCGTGCCTTCGAACTTGCATGGGTGATTTGCATCGTGGCTTAATGAGAGGATCACCAAAGACCTCACCCGGGACCTGATTCCACAAGTTTGGCGTGACACGATGAACGTAGTGCTCCTAATTTCTCTGTGTTCAGATACTGTGCTCTAACTAAACATGTTCACCAGGATGTAATAAATCCGTGGGTAAATCTGCGGAATCGGTGGAGGAGGAGGCAGATTTGACATTTGTGCCACTTGTAGGCCCCAGGAGGGGAGAGAATGTAGGATCTCCGTCGGTTGTTTTGGAGTCCTGATGGGTTGAGTCCTCTTTACGACTTCGAGAGTGCCAGCCAACCCAACCGCCCGGTCCGTCCGTCTTCGGGTCCGGACGGGCAATTGCAGCACTCGAAAGGGCACCCGGGACGGGCGGGTATCTTGGCGTCCGTCCGAATGGCTGCTCGGTACGGGCGGGCGGAGACTGCAGTTTTCTCAGGTTGCAGAATCTACCGGGTCTCTACAGGTGACGGGCGGGCTCTCCAGGTAATTGGCGGGGACTACAGGTGACAGGCGGGACTAGAGGTACCGTCCTGGAGTTACCAACACCCTCTTAGAATGCCGCCATTCCAAAAGGGCGGACGCTCTTGCACTACAGCTTGAGACACATGCCCGGGACGCCCGGAACTGGAGTCTGGCAGGTTCCTGCAGGGCTGCCGGGACGCCTGGGATTATTGATAACTGCGCACTGACTGGACATGGTCTGCTCGGGAGCCAACATTCAGATGCGGGATATCGTGCTAACATTACTTAGGACATTTCGGATGCGAAACTGAAGCTCGACCACATTGCGTCAAGACAGAGAGACCTTAGTAACAGAATGGAGAAGAGATTCAACCATCTGGAGAGGATATTCGACTGTGCGGAATGAACAACAAGATTGACCATCTGCGGTACTGTGTTATCACTGGTCTTTCTGCATTTCTTTTGAATGGCGGCTTCGACTATGAGTACCGCTCTAGGGAATTTCTTTCAAAACCTCCCTATAACGAACAAAAGCTTTTCTACTCTTGGCGCTCCTTATAATGAGGTGCGACTGTAGGTACAATTCTTGACTTCACCTCAAGGTTGCTTGGTTGGCACTGGGCTTAGACAGATTTTTTCTTTTTTTCTTCTCGTCGATTGGTGTATAGAATATGATGGTTTGGGGGGTTTCTGGTACACTAGGTAGTAGAGCAGTAAAGGGATGAGTAATTTAACCTAGTGTAAAACCCTTCTGCTTTTTTCTTCTTTTCGATTGATATAAGAACTCGATTTTTTTGGGGTGGTTTGGGGGTCTTGGTACATCTATTATGTGTTTTGGGGGACTTGCGTAGTGGGAGGTGAACCGGGGGCACACGGCAGGTAAATGAGTGGCCCTTGAGTATGATATATGAAGGGAGGGCCTGCGCCACACCTTAACCGGAAGTGAGGATTAACCCAAGCATTCCCAGAAAATATTACAACACCATACTCTACCAAAAATAGAGAGATTTGGGCAATCATCAACCGCTTATCAATATTTAAAATTCATGACACTGGCTAGATTGTTTTAGTTATCGTGGGGAATTAGTTGAGCACATTTCGGGGATTCCTTGTTCCCATCATGACTGCGGGGATTGAAACCTCCCAAACCCGCCCCCCGACCACCATCTTTTTGGCACGTCAAGGAGAAGATTATCAAGTCACGAATCTGCTCTGCACCTACCGTGTGCCGTTAATCCCCGACGCACTGGTCAGACTATCATATCTCTACGACTAACAGTCATGTAAGATAATCATTATATATGGCCGCAGTCTTGAGGAAAATCAGATCATCCCATAGCGGTCACAGGCGAGCGGGCACTGAAGTGAGCCGGAGGGAGGATGGTGATAAGGATATTGTGTACCGGAGGACTTGAAAGTTGATTTTGAATTTGGCATGCGAACAAGGGAGTATATACACCCACTCGAAGGCAAAAGAGAAGATGGGCACAGAAGGAATAGGAATCGGACAAATAAAAAGCTGAGGCAGGTATGCTTTGCCCATCTGAGGTGATGTAGGTGGGGGGGTTCGGTGCTGGGGGCAGGGAACGTGGGTTTCTGAATGGCGATGATAGCTATGCGCTGGTAAAACACCGGACGAGGAAACGGTATGCCCTGCGACGTGAGTTGTAACAGGAAGGTAGCGGTATCCCTGGTGGTAGATAGGGGGATCAGATGGTCTGTAAAGCCTATAACTTAGGGGTTGTCGGAGATGTGGACCTGGGCAGGATTAGGCAGTGCTTGCCATGGGCCAGGCCGGCCCATATGCTTTCAAGAACCCACGGCCTGGGCCTGCGTTGGGCTAGGCTACCAAAAGCCCATGGGCTTTCGATCGGCCCACCGGCCCTTTGGGATTTTGAACCCAGCTAATATTTCGCCCTAAGTTAATAAGGAAACTGATAAGAGCACAAGAGTAAAGGTTCCCCCCTAAGTACTAATAACTTGGATTGTGCTCCTATTGTGAGATGTCAGAACCCACTATGATCCACCAGCTTGAGGTGTACGGGTTCTGCCCTAGGGGTTAGGGATATGACCTTGGAGTTTGGGGAACTGTAGATTAAGTATCTTGGTCACCATTTCTCTCTTTCCCGTTGGTCTTGTGGGTCAGGCTGGGCTTGGATGGGCCTGGCCCAGCCCGGCCCACGGGAAGGACCGGAATTAGGAACTTGGGCATGATGCTCGACATCCCCGGCCATGGGGGATTCAGAGCTTGGGTTGGCGACTAGGACAGGGAGGGCATTTCGAGTCGGGTGATCGAACTGGTTGCTTTCCATATAACGGCAGTACTCCCTCCACTGTACTATACTAGCTGGTTGAAGTTGAGATTGATAAAGCTTCGTGAGCTTACCAAGTGTAGGCGGGAGGTGCGGGCTACCGGTACCGTGTCATGCTGCCGACCCGGGACCCTTCCGGATCCCTTACCTAGTTTTCAGATTATCGACTTGGAGGGTGGGTCGAAGACGGTTAAAGTTATATCAAGAGGGTAGCTGCCACTTGATACCAACCTGGGTATAGAGGCCACGGGGGAACTATTGTGACCATGAATTAGGAAAACATTGATCATTGGATATTCAGAAGAAACACAAACCTCAACAGGATCAGAAGCATGGATCCATACTGCAGTGGCAAAGAAGATGCTGAATGGGTATTGGGTTAGAGTATCAGGGGCCCAGATGGTGATCCAAATAAAGGGCCTGCCAACCAGGGCCAAGAGGAGCTGCCATCTGAGTACGCAACAGTCACAGGGGATCAGTTGGTTCATGCGGGAAGTCTATATCTTCCACCTGTGCCACTATTGACTCCATATTGACGTTTCTGTCCCGGGTACTCAAGGAGAACTTTTCTTCTACCTGAGTTTCCTACTGGTGCAAAGTTTTGATACAGTGGTTGCAGAATACATCCCAACTATACTAATATACCATAGCCAGGATACTTTTTCAAGTTATTTTTCCACCAATGATGTCTTTTCCATACTTGTACGAAATACCAATTTGTATGCAGAAGGAGGGGATGCAGGGGAGCAAGGACAAAGACCTTGGGAGGGTATAAGTAATGCGAATCTGAAGATTTGGATTGCGATTGTGATATATATGGGTGTCCATGGTTCAAAGAGCGATAGTATGCAGAACTTCGGGCGTTGGGATAATCACTGTCCTATCCACTCGTATGATGATTTTGTTTTTCGCCTATGATACGAGTGATGAATGGCATGGCGATTATGAACACGACCGCAATTTGCATACCGCCAAATTTTGGCTTTTCCGCTTTGATCTACCGTAGTTTGGTATGCAACAGCAGTTTTGTTCGCAAACCTCAGCTCACTACGAGTACATGCAATCGTGTACCGTATGCAGGAGTGATGGTCGTTTTCAAAGGAAGGCCAGGAACCGTGGGTTACTGCGCTTGCATTGGTCAAGATATCATGTACCCACTGAGCCTACCTGGGCCAAATTGAGAGCTCTAGTAACAGTATTGTACTCGCCGGGGCTGACATTTGTCAACACGACCGCTATTGCATACCGCCCTAGATCTGAGCGGAAGAGCCAAGATTTGGCGGTATGCAATTGCGGTCGTGTCCGTAAATGTCACTCTATTACTAGTGTTGGGGAGACTGTGCAGTGCGTGCTGTATCGTGTCTGCTACCTGCTACTTTATAACTCTCACGATACCCAAGTCGCCGTGAAAGGTTGGGTCTGATCTCCAATCACGATAGCCCGATGCTAGTGGCCCTCCGTATAGCTAACTTCACCCAGTCGCATATCTTTGATGTGCTTAGTCCTCCACCAAAGACTTTGATACATGCCTGTGTATCGAGCGAGATATTCTAGGCGAGGCCGAAATCTATACCTCTGTTGCGGGCCATGTTGGGAGGCTGGGTGCGCTGCCGGTGAACGTTAGGGTACTGGCAAATACATTTATGTTGGTTGATAGGATTTGTTTCGTGCTTCAACATGGACGGTCCACTTACTGTAGAGTACTAGTCTCGCGACATAGCCCCCGACGCCAGTCTAGTGCATGATACTCGATCAGGGTGTTCGAGTGTTGTTGTTCTTGGACGCTCGGAAGGCTATCATCACTAGAAGGTTGCCCGAAATTCGCAGGGACACGTATGAGATAACATTGAATTGGAAAAGAAAAACTCCATCTCAAACGCCCTGCCACGGGGAAAAATCGTCAGAGGGATATCCAAAATTTTGATATGTTTATTGTTAAAGCAGTGTAGGGACTTGGTTCCAATGATAGGTTGCCATTTACACCCAGTGGCCCTAGATGGGTGTAACCACTGACTCTTGGCTTGGACAAGTATCATTCATTATATTGATCGGGTTCGTGGGTTTTAAAACTATCTCGGCACGGGCTAGTTTACAAGTTCTATACTCCTTATGAAGCAAGTATAGTGGGTTAGAAATATATATGGTTGAGTTTTGAGGCCCTGCATAAAGTAAATGCAGGAGTCATAACGGACTCTCAACGTATCATACCTACACCAGACAGGTGAAACTCCCACCCAACCTCCTCGAGATAAAGGAGCAAAAGTACAAGGAAAGGATAACAATGCTTCGTGTTGGAACTTTGATTGATATTCCAATACGTATCCTGCTCTATTTGGCTTGGGCAAACTCTAACATCCAGATGCCACCGCGTCTGATGAACCCGGGAGCTGAGAGTGTAAGTGAACCAGAATTCTCCCTGTGCCCTATCCGTATAGATTTTGACTGCAATACAATATACAGACAGTGGGGACTACAGCTACCGAAAGACACTTCCTATCTGCTTGGCTTGGTTTCGTTTGGCTTGCCACAACCAGTTGCGGAGCTGGGGGAGGCATAGATCACTCGTGTCCTAATATAAAGCGCAGTCCCAGGCTCTAAAGCAGCAATTCAAGCTACAGTACTCTCTTGGAAATTCGCGATCCTTCCACCTTCCTTACCTCTACTACTGAAGTGTACCTTTTTCTCCACAAACCTAATTTCAAATACCTAAATAGTCAGGTCAGAATGGATCATCAGTTGCCAGCACAAGGATACAATCCACCTGGCTGGGACGCTCCCGATACAGACTATGAGCCGGAAGGAACCTTCCCCACGATGCAACCATCCCGCTCCGGCACACCACCGACACCTGTTCATAAACAAGTTTTAGGTTATCAGCAGATGCCTAGTTATCAGTCTATCAGGGGATACCACCATACACTAGCGCAGCATCCCCATGGATATGCTTCACCACCACCACGCTCTCAGACAAGTACTGCAAGTATGGCTGGCAGCCAGCCTCTCCCTGATGCACACCTATCTTGCATTGCCCACCAGCCGCCTGTCAACCCAGCGGTTCCTGTTCATCCACCGTCAGATCATCCTGGCATGGGCCACAACCGCCATACACCAATAGGCTCCCCAAACAATAGTCCGGTTCTACCACACCTTCCCAATCCTGCCATTCAAGATACGAGCCGCGAAGAATCTCATCCCGACATGCAACCGCCCAGCTTGGGTATGCCGACAACTCCTCCAACGGCTAATGTCACTCACTCCCCATACCTACCTCCCCAGCTTCCCAATCCTCCACGATGCCACCTAAGGTCACGCTCAGCCCAGAAGCCATAATCGCACTGATGGCAATCACAGGTAATACCCACGAAGCATGCAAAATCAGCGATGGATTTGCCAACATAAGCGACAGGCGCAGGTAAAAGTTACTTTATCCGCGAGGTCACTAACAGTAAGGAGGTTGTTGTGAGCGGTGATCTTAACTTTTGTGAGATAGTCAGCCACCTGTTGGAGAAGATGAACTCTAGTGCTGACATGAGCAGGTACTAGCGAAGCCCAATCTTACACTTTTAAGTGTGATGGGGTAAATGTCACATTGGTCGATACTCCTGGCTTCGACGACACCAAGAAGAGTGATACCGAGGTCCTAAAAGCTATTTGTGATTGGACTTCTGAAAGCTACAAGCAGGAACGGCTCCTGTCCGGAATTATCTACCTCCACCGCATCACCGACGTCCGCACGGGAGGTTCCGTATTGAAGAACCTCAAGATGTTCCAGAAATTGTGCGGTAGCGGTGCCTTGGAGAACGTATTTCTCACAACAGCGTAGTGGTACAAGACCGATCCAGAAGAAGGGGAGATTCGCGAAACCGCGTTCCAGAGCAGGGATTTCTGGGGAAGGCTTCTCGAGAAAGGCGCCGCTCTTCGGCGATTTCAAGGCACTAGAGAATCGGGGTTACAGCTCATCCGCGAGTTGATGTCAAAGATCCCAAAACCCCTCGATATCCAGGAGCAGTTGGATCAAAAGATGACCCTAAAATAGACTGATGCAGGGGAAAGCATTAACCAGGAATTGGATGCTCAATAGATGAAATATAAGGAAGAACTGGAATCCTTAGAGAGAGAAAAGGAGGAAGCTATAACGGTGAAAGACAACGAAATGAACGAGATGATTGCAGAGGAGCAAAGAAATGCTAAGGAGAAACTCGACAAGGTTGCAGCTGAGAATGCTAGAATCGCTGCATGCATCAGAGGTTAAAAAGCTCGAAGAGGACAAGAAGAGGGAGGAGGAGAGGAGGAGGAGAGAGGAGTGGAGGAGTGGAGGAGAGAGGACGGGAGGAGGATAGAGAGGAGAGGAAGTTTGGGGGGGAGATGCTTGCAACCCAAGCAAAACTGTTGGAAGTAGAGGTGGAAAAGGCCAAAGCAGAAAGGAGGAGAGGGGAAGCGGAGAGGAGAGAACAGGAGAGAAAGAGGGAGGAGAGAAAGAAAGCGAGGAGGAGAAAAGAGGGAGGAGAGATGGACACCGAGGAGGAGAAGAGAGAGGAGGACATAAAGAAGCAGGTTATCACTGTCAATGTTAGAGAAATCAAAGAAATAATTCACTATACGAACTTTCTCAGGGGCTATATTACCTACGGCTTCTTGGTCGTTGATACCGCTATGAACGATGACTTGCGTTCAAGGCCTTTCCAGGCCGCAACCCATCACAATCGCAACATTGTGGCCAGGGGGTTATCTCGCTCCTTTTGGAATAATGAGAGGGGCAGCGGGCGATTCTGAGGGGATGACAGACCGAAATTTCAGTGAGCAAAATGGAGAATACTACTGGAATAAATCCAATGGCTAGGTCAGGGCAGGCAAAGGAAGGTTTCTCATCTTCTAAAGAAGATAGTGATGATGGTTTTGGGTGCTTCGCCAGTTGCAGGATTGTGTGTGAAATCCAGATTTTTACTAACAAAAATGCTGGTGTGTAAACTGTAGTATAATAATTCGACCGGACCAATCTTTGCCCATTTTCTTGCTCTTTTGGGGGTGGGGAAAGAAAGGGCAAGCGAGCCTAGCGTATTCAATTTATTGGTTCGGTCATCGAGCCAGATGGCTAGCGATAGAAGAAAGAGTGGAAGTGACCAATTAACGTCGCCGCGGTGGTGTTCTCGAGAGTGTTCATGGTCCCCTCCACCTTTGTCCTGCTTGCAAAGTAGCACGATCCTCACGGGAAACCAGCGGGGGCGAGAGGCCCATGGTATATCTTTTACGACGGTCATCCCGACAAACATTCCGCTGGACTGTCACTACTTCTAACCACATCGAAGCCTACCTAAAACTAACTAAACCTCACAACGCACAGTTGAGGGTATTGCGCAAAAGCGTAGCCACATCTCTAACACCACAGCACCTATTATTCTCACCAAAATTCCGGAATTTTCAAAATGCTTAGGTTGTGTGTTCGAGGGTGGGTCAATCACGGGTGCTCACTCGGCCACAGGATGGAAACCAGTGCTGGAGATTGCCTCGCTTGGTATGGGAAATGGCCGCTCTTGTTCTTGGAAGTGCCTATACTCCTTCGCGGGGGTATGTGATTGCGCCGGTGGGGGACAAACGCGCCTTGAGAGTTTTTCGCCTATTTGTTTGCCTGCCTTCGCCTCCTTTCCAGGCACATGCCGCCCCCCCTGTTCTTTCCTCTTAGCCTCACTCCGCTCTTCTTGTTCCTTCTCTAAAGTCTTAAACTATCCTTTCTACACACTCGGCAAAGCCGATCTCGAGCTCCTTTACCCATCAATACAAAACCTTCGGTGTTCACTTGGGCCCTTCCACCCCGCTGCGTAAAACCCTCCACTACGATCATTACTTCCGATTGCAATATATTCAACAACTAGTGCCACAATCAGCGCGAAGGGGCGCACCGCCATGGGCTCCAAACTCGCCCCAGAATGCGATCCACTGTATCCCCTCATGTTGCAAGCTAAGTGCGGTGTAATGATTTGTATCGGTTGGCAGGGGTCATTCCGAAAGAGGGGCCCATTCTTGACGCGGAGACACCAGCACACCCTCATCTTACCTAATCTCCTTCTTGCCGCGGCAACAAACAAGTATCGTATTTGCTCGGACAATTCACTATCCCCGTCTGGATTCCAGTCTCCTCCTTCAGAGATGATACACCTTTGGAAGGAATAGTGATTACCTGACGTGGTATCGAATGGGCCAGCTGAAGCTCGTGGGTCTCATTCACTGGTATTCGCAATTCTGTTAACCTATCGAGCTAAACCTCCTCAGGAGCTATTGGTCTAGAATCCAGAGATTAGAGGGGCGCCGGAGATAGTGGATTGTCTGAGCAAATGCGGTACTTGGTAGGAGTTATGCCTTTCGTCCTCCCTACAACTAACTACCGACTACCCAGGACTACCCGCCGACCACAAATCACCCACAACGAAGCACTAGGAAGGTGACCTATCGAGATGTTTACTCAACAAGGCACACGTCTTAGTGGTCTTTCATTTCGTTCGGGAGTTTGCTGGACTCCGGATTCTTCCCAGGTAAGTTTTGGACAACGGGGGTTCTTTAATAGTGATTTTACTAGAATTGCGCCTTTGAGAGAAAGTACTTGGGTGAAAGCAAAGGTCGGGCGCACCCCATATGCGGTAACTAGGGTTCTCCCCCATACAAACGCGTTTTGTGGCTTTTTTTGTGAGGACGACAAAAGTCGGGCGCACCCCTAGAATAGGGAATACACCCAGACATTTCGTGGCACCGCATCCGACTTACCCTTGGTACCGAGTACAGTACTGCAGAGTCTGGGGGCTCCTGGTGATCTCGCACCAGGCACAGGAGGGGCATCCAACTCCTGTAGTCCCCACACAGTTTCTGGGACGGTGGGCATGCTGGGACTTGTAAGAACTCCAAATTCATCTTCATTTAGGGACAAGCTTGACCATTATCAGGATCTGCTAGGATCGTACCGACTTTTACGTCAAGTGGGTCATGGCGTTTGGCGCTAAGAGCAGTTCGCCTCGGAGTTGGTGGCGTACGGTATGTCTTCCACTTCGTCTTTATTGTGTCTACTAACGCTCACAGATTATGTTGAAACTCTACTGCTACGATGTTAGCCAGTGGACCCAAGCGTCCAATCCGCATCTTCAAATCAGGACGGGACGGGCGGCGGTACCTGAAAGGACGGATCGGTATCTCGGCGTCCGTCCGGATGGACGGGGACTGCTGGTGTCTCAGGTTGCGGAATCTATCGAGTCCTTACAGATGAATGGCGGGCACTGCAGATAATTGGTGAGGACTGCGGATAGTTCAAATGGTGTCAAACCGGGCCTCCGAACCAGCAAAACCCGACGCCTAGCTAGCAGATGGCAACAACAAATTTGAAAGAAAAATCCTTGGGGATGTAGGCAATTCTGTGCAGAATAAGCAAGGGGTTTTTTGTTTTTTCAATCAATCAAGTGTTTCTTGCAAATACTGTAAAGTAGAAGTGTAATTTTTGGTGAGAGTGAAACCAGTATCATGCTCAGATGTTTGCAGAGTGGAATACTAGCAAAAGTGCCCTGGCAGTTTGTCAAAGGCGTGTGTAACTCCAAAATTTGAGGCTATGTCTGTTGCCACAGAATTGCTCACCATCAATTCGGCGTTTCATCGGAGGACCCGCCTTTAGGCGCTTTGCACCGTACCATCCGGGAGTTACCGATCCGTAGGGGCTGGAGGGACCTGGTGTCATCCTCTTAGACGGCAGTCATTCCCGAAGGATGGGCACTCTTGACCGACAGCTTGAAGGACATCCGGGCGCCCGGGACTGGAGTCCGGTAGGTCCCTGCAGCGCTGCCGAGACGCTTGGGATCACTGATATCAGTAGGGGGGGTAAGTTGAGGACCTATGTATAAGCTATAAGAGATGATTGGGCTTTCGGAGACAGTGATTATGGCAAAGCTCGGTAACGCGGGAAGGAGATCTCAAGATCGAAAGCACCGTGGCGAAAATTGGGGTTTCCGAGAGCTGTCGAAAATTGGTTTGCTTGGTCGGTGAGTTAAGGTGAGCGGGTGGGCAGAAGCGGAGTCTTCGTTGTTGACTGTGGCGAAGAGCGTAATAAACAGATTATGTTATGTAACACCGATAATGAAATGACTTGGAAATGATCGCCCAGTCAGTATTTGGAGCTGTTGAAGCCACATCGCATCATGGTCTCGAATCGGGCGTAAAATTTCTCTATTAACGATTAGACCACCGCTCCTATCTATCGAATATAAGCGACCTATTTCTCCTCCCCATCAATCCCACCGCTAATCCCAACTTGAACTTTCCCCGGAGCTCGCCACTCCCCCCACCCCTCCCACCAGCCCAACATCTTAACCGCCACAGCTCATCCCCATACGATACCCCCACCAACTCCCCTCTCCTAGAGGTACATACAATATACATTCTTCCTTCCCACCCATCCCAATAAAACCCAACCTGCGCCCCCTAGCAACCCCCTGAAGGCTAAATACCAAGGATGAAAAACGAGGGGGGGGCATATACTAGGAGTGAAGCACATGAGGCAGGCTGGGGAAACGACCTTCTTGTGATCTCTGCAGAAGAAATAGTTTTGAAGGAAATTTATGTAAAAGTGAAGAGAGGAAAGAAGGCAGAAAACTCATTTGCGGTGGTAAAAATAATGACCGAGTGGTGTCCGAATAAAATGTGAACGTGTGTAAGGGGGGAGAGAGGTAAAAATAGTTATATTTGTACTTCATTGCCTACAGACAAGAAAAGTGGCAAAAATAAATGCGGGGATAAAAACAGGACAGACATCAAACCAAAGGAATTCATGAGAGGCAGGATCGAATCAAAACACCACCACCCAAGGCAGCATTAGAGGTGTGGGTATCCAAAATTGGGGCCCTTCTCGGGTCGTTCTCAACTTCAGCAACGCTTTTAGAAGGACCTCTAACAGTCTCAGGCTTTGATGCAAGTGCCTACTTTTTGGTTGCGAGTTCTATTGGTGTGTGCTGGAGCTCGAAGGGGCATCACGACAATAAGGTGACCCCTCCAGGGCAAGTAGAGAGTGTGGGGGGTCCAGCCTATGGTTCCATTGAGTCGAGCAAGTCATTGGTAGTTGTTCGAGGAGTCTCATCCGGAGAATAACTTGGAATTCCAACAAACGCTTGAGCTGGACCAGCTTGATTGTTCCGTGTCGGAGTTAAAGGTGGCCTTGCATTCAAGTGCGACTTTTGAGCTCTCGGGGAAGGTGCAGGTGATGGAGGTTCCTCGCACCTGGGCGAGGCTGACGAAAAAAAGAGGTGGGACTTCAGGAGATTAGCCGTGCGTTTGAACTTTGAGGTCATCATCTATTTTTTACTTCTTTTTTTACCTTCTCCGAAATGTTCACCAGGCTGGTATAAGCAAATGTTGCGTGGTATTTTATAGGGAATTGTCACACGCTGGTATTGTATAGGTTTTCTCCACTAGAAACCGTAATATACCTCTGAGGCTGGATCACCACGATCCACCTACACGACGCAACGACAGGGTGAGGTTTCTGGATAAAGAGGAATATGGTATGGGTCCTGCGAATGAGGGGTAGGCGAGAGTAGACGATGGTAAAAAAAAAAACCATATCTATATACTATACAACTCTGAGCCAGTATGTGTATTTGCCCTTGTTATCTTCGAGTATTGTCATCTCCTACAACCCCGCTCTCTCTATACCCCCGCTGTTCCGCAAGGTCTGAACACGCCTACACTCAACAACTACTAGACATACTGTGAATACCAGAGATTCCTCAGTCGGAGCTTCTTTGTGTGCGGGCTTCCTGATAACATCACAGTGTTGAGGTGGCTGGGGTGGGTCCCCGGTTACGTGGATAACATATGACGCTCGTTACCCACCACAGGTATCCAGTATTTAGAGGGGGCAAGCTGCCCTTTGGAAATATTTCCTCCGACACCTTTATTTTCCACGACACAAACAAGATCAGTGGAAGTCATTCTTCCTCGTAAGTATACCACCCGAATTTATCCTAATTTGACCACTAGTTGATAGATAGATGGGTTTAGTTATCCCAAGCGTCCTGGCAGCCCTGCAGGTACTTACCGGAAACTAGTCCCAGGCGCCCCGGAGTGTTCCTCAAGCTTTCGGGCAAGAGCATCTATCCTTCGGGAATCACTGTCGTCTAAGAGGGTGACGGCAGGTCCCCTCCAATCTCGACGGATCGGTAACTCCATCCGTAGAGACAGTACCTATAGCCCCCGCCCGTCACTTGGAGTCCTCGTGAATTGCCTGTAGGGCCCGCCGGCTACCCGTACGGACCTAGCAGATTCCGCAATCTGAGACACCTGCTGTCCACGCCCCGCGCAGTCATCGAGACGGATGCCAAGATGCCCGTCCGTCCCAGGCGCCCTTTCGGGTAGTGCCGTCTGCCCCGCCCGGACCCGAAGACGGACGGACTTGGCTCTTGGGTTCACTGGTCCCAATTATCGCGGCTGGCCTAAGGCAGCTCGAGCACGAAAGGCGCTCGTGGTTTGTGATTGTAAGTTTTTTTTTTCCACTTGCTTATCCCGGACAAGAAATATCCAGAAACAGGTATTCGTAAAATGTATGGCAGAAAATCTATGCGCATCACAAACTAACCTCTCGTATTTCAGGATACTTCTTGCCAGGGACAAGTACATTAATATGAGTTTATCAAATCACTAATGAAGATCGGATAGGCTCAGATTGCGAACTCGAGCGCCTAGGCTAGTAGCCTATCACCTGTGCACCAATCTCCCACTCCGTTTGCACTTCTCTACTCCTCCCTACCTCTCCCTCCTTGCCGTATCGATCCTCTACTGATCGGTAACTCGGGGACGGTACACGCAGTCACCGCTCGTGGCCTGCAGTTCTCGCCAAATACATTTAGTCCCCGCCAACTACCCAGTGTTCCCAGCCGTCCAGTCCGTCCGTCCTCGGGGTAGGACTGGACTGACTACGGCTCATAGTCCACCTTTTTTTGGGGGTACTAGGACGGACTACGCCCGGGAAGGTGAGGACCGGACGGACTGCAGGAGGCTATAGTCCTAGCGCTTGGACCTCCGGCACTAACCAAGTTGAAACCATACACCTTCAAACGAATTATTGAAACATCATGGACCATCACTCGTGCCGGCCCCCACCGTCCCGTGCAGTTCCCCGGGTCCACCCCCCCTGCCCTGAACTGACATGTCTCACCCTGTAGGGCCAGCCGTCCTGCGCTTTGACCGTCCGAGATGGGCTACAGATAGCCGTCCGTCCCGTCCAGGGCTCTTAGAAGTCCCGCAGCTAGCCCTACCGGGGCCCCGAACGGTTGGGAACACTGCGACTACTTACAGGGCCCACCAATTACCTACAGGGCCCGCCAATCACTTGTACGGACCTGGCAGATTCCTCAATCTGAGATACCTGCAGTTCCCTCCCGGTACTCCAGGGCGTCCTTTCAAGTAGTGCTGTCCGCTCCGTCATGACTCGAAGAGGGATGGACTGGACGCTTGGGTTCACTGCTCAGAACCCGGGCAGCTCTAAATATGCGTGCCCTTGACCATCCCAACATCGGTTGTGTCATCGATCAATTGTGCATTGCAGCCCCTCAGCGACTAAGAGTTGCCTAGTAAGAAATCCCTGTCATTACTCCTAATTCAACTGACAATTACTGTGATAGTGGGACAGCATTGCCCAAATAGATAAACATGGGTTGGATATGCAGAAGGGTTCTTTCCTATTATGTTTGGTCGAGTTTGCAGTCTGCTTACACTAACAATAGGATTTGGAAGCCGTGGTCACTCGGGTTGAGGTCCGGTTGAGTGCCATGCTGGGCAAAATAGGCGGGATGGAGAGCAAAATTTAGCTCGTTCTGTGGCTGATGGGGGTGGGGTGCTCAGGAGTGCTTGCCTTGTTGGTCGTAGGTCACCCGTGAATTCAAATTCTCACTTTCCAACAGAATTGATTATAGTACATCGGGTATTTGAGAAAAGGAAGCGTAAAGTTTTATGGGCCGCATATGAAGGAGGGCTTGCAAGTTGTCCTATGATCCATTGAGAGTGAACTTGAAAGCATTTTACTGACCAATTATTAGAGAAGCGGTGATAACTATGATAAAACAAAACAAC
>QFET01005489.1:3521-61784 GCA_003316355.1 Tuber calosporum | reverse complement strand
AGTATAGTTGGCATTGCACTAAAAAGGTTCGTAGTTTGGTCCTTGTTCCAGAGAAGGTAAGAGGTTTCTCGACTTTGATCCGGTTGTTGGTGGTTTCTCGCTGGTTGTTTATCAGAGTCAGTATCTCTTGGAACTGTGCAGTTGTAAATCCTGCTAGTTGAATTCCTGCTCCTCCACCGGCAGTTGCAGGTCCTGATGCTGACATCCCTTCAAGTCTTGGGGTTTCTAGTTCCAGAGATCCTGTTGGTGAGGCCGGTTCAGGGGTCACCGGACTATTGGTTCTCTGTGACTGGCGTCTGGATAGGTTTGTGCTAATTGCTTCTTCAAGAGCCGGGCCAAGTGTTGAGGTATCGATTTCGCCCTCAGTAAGGTCGATGTCATTGTCTGTAGAGTCTGCCGTTTTGTAGTTGGGTGTTGCTTAGGTGACGCAACCAAATGTGACGATCCTATGCGGTAAACTGGTTCTGCAACAGGTAACTACTTCTCTTTGGGTTGGATGAGTATGACCGGGCCGTTGTTGTAGTCCGGTATGGGGCGTGGCGCTAATCTCAGCCACCAGGGCAGGAGTACTATTGCAACGAGTAGTACTAGGCGGAGTTCCACTATTGTTCTTAGGCCTATGCCTACATTGTCTTGATAGCTGCTCCCTATGGTTCCTATCGCACAACGCCAATAGGGAATGGAGCGGTAAACAGGTAAAGTAATTGTATCGGAAAGAACTTAGATGGTTGCGTGAAGAGTCCTAACTACCGGTCACCTAGAGGTCCTTATATAGGCACTCTTCCCTCAACCCTAACCCTGATGACTCATACCTGTGAGTTACACGACCTCTATGACTCATAGTGAGTCATAGTATGAAATCCATCAGCTGACTCCTCTGAGTCAACTGCGCCGCGTGCCAACCAATCATAACTCATATAATAAGTCATGTGCCCTGAAGTGGTCACATGCGCGAAACCCATGACTCATAGTGTGAGTCATGTGCGAAAGTCATTACATCATATGACTCTCAAATGTGAGTCGTGCACACGATCAACCAATCACAACATAACAATGATTGCACAAGTGTGCATCATGTGAAACCCCATGACTTCTAATGAGTCATAGTGCGAAATATAACAACCTTGTGACTCATAACTATGAGGCATGCGAAACTCAGCCTTGCTTAGTCACCAATCGTGACAGACAGCCATTTTTAGCGTTATAGGCGTCTTCTTCTTGGTATAAGGGATATTGTTTGTTGTAACAAAGCAATTGCTGATTAGGGTACCGCCAATGGTTCCAGTGTCTGCTAGGACCCTGACAGGTTTCTTGTTGACTAGCATTGTGAATTCTAATGCTTGGAATGGCCTGGCCACTTCCTTGGGGGCGCCAACAGTAGTCTTGTAAGTAATGATGGTATTCCTTCCATCCAACTCTTCTGTATCATTGCTTTCGGCCTCATAGTGCTCTTCCTCGCTATCGGGTGTGTCCTGGGTGACAGTGACATGATTTGACTTGATTTCCTTCTTAGGACAATCATTTGCCATATGTCCTGCTTCTCCACAGTAGTAACAGGCTCCTTCTCTCTTGCGTCGATCCATTTCCTGCTTGCTTGGCTTCTTATGCTTGGGAGAAGTCAATTTTCTTGCTGGAGCTTTGCCTTTTCCTGCTGCCTTGTTGCTGGTTTGTTGTGGAGAGTTCTTAGCTTTGTTTGGCCTATTTCCGGAGGTGCTGGAGGAGCTGCCGCTACTTCCATATGCTCCTGTCTTGAACATTGTTGTATCATATCTCTCTGCCAATTGGACAACTTGGTTCCAGGCATCGGTATCTCTTATCTGTGGTTCCACATTTCTTCTGAGCCTAGGATCCATGGCATCCAAAAAACATTGTCCTTGTGCATAGTCTGATATTGAGCCTCTAGGCAGTGTTCCTCTTAGGTCTTCTAGTTCTCCAGCAATCTTGGAAATTCTCGCTGGCTTGCCTCCTGAGGACTGTTGTATATTCTGCCATTTGAGGTACAGGTCGTCTGTGTTGGTTGATGCTTCAAAAAGCTGTTTAAAGCAATTTTTGAATTCTAGGAGGGAGGGTTGGTTGTCTTCAAACTCATCCATGAGGTTGAGGTAGGCACTATGTGCACGCTTTTTTGTATAGGCGCCATAGTAGTCCACTACATCCTCCGTGTCATCAAGGATATCATACTTGGATAAGTATTTCTGAACCTCCCTAAACCAGCGCTTGAGTTTGTCTGGTTGTAGATCTTCGCCTTCTCCACTGAACTTAGATGGTTATGGAAGCTTGATCTTTGGTTTTCTGGGTTGGTCTGGAGCGTCAGCCATCGTCCTAGATGCTGGCGGAGGTGCTGGCGGGTGTCTGGGAGTTTCTGGTTCTTTCCCTTTTCCTTGAGGTACTGGTGGTGGTCTAGAGGGTCCTGGGGAGTCTGGAAATCCGCCAGGTGGTGTCTCGCTTCTAGAGGGTACTGCAGAGTGTGGTAGGGTTCCAAAGACTGTCTCCAAGATGCTTCTGGTTCTTGGTCTCGATTCCTGAGCTGTCTCTGTTCTCTGGGTTTCTCTTTGGACGATTTGCTCTGCTGTAAGGTCCCCTTCTGAGTCTGTATCAAGGTCTCCTGGTTGTAGGAAACTTTGTCTAGGTATAGGTGTATCGTCAACTTCTCCTTCTGGGTCTGTGTCTGGGTTATTCCCAAGTCTGCTGGGAGGTCTGGATATCCATCGAGACCTAGTGGTCTGACTTCTTCTGTCTGTAATGATGAATGTAGCACTAGAGCCGGGAGTCTCTCCCTGCCACTCCTGCTTCTAACTAGTTATCAAGAAAGGGAAGGGTGATCAATCCTACCCACTGTTCTCAATCCTGAGAACCAGATATCACCTGCTGAGGCAAAAAACATGTAACAGGAGCTAGCCAGTGTGAACGGTTATACAATAGAGCCTAAGCGGTAGCCTGCTGAGAGACAAAGACAAGGGGAGTACAATAGAATAGTTTATAGAGCGAAGGGGAACAATAGGATTGCCGTTCAACCAAGTGTATTCACTGTCTATGCATCTGTCTAAAGTCTGATGTCTCCTGCTAGCCAGGAGACCACTCTTAAATACATGAAATCTCTCCTGCAAGAGCTGAGGCTCTGGAAGCCCGCAGCCACTATCATTACCGGTGAGTGTACAGCTACCGGAATCCTGTGGCCCTGCCGGAGTTCTGGCAAGCCTGGGGCTTTCCCACAACACTGCCTCTATCCTACCGCCGGTATACATGACCTGTTCCTTCCCTTGGAACTCCTGGGGCACAATCCTGCCGATCCTCCAAAGCATACAGTAATAAGGGCGCCGGAATCTAGAGATTCCGGTAGGGAAATCAAATACAAAAGAAATCAAATCAAATGAATGTAATCTGACAAAGGAAAGGCTAACGATAGTTGGAATAGAGGTACAGGAACATGTACACATGTTGCAATTGTGGCCTTAGCAAATATACCTGGAGACAATGCGTAATGGACATTGTGGGAGCAAGAATATTGGCTAAACCAGCAACTAAGGAGAGACCAAAATTCTTGCGCTTTCCACAGACGGTATCCGCAGTACAAGTGTTTTTTGCCCCCGTTGTTCGAAATATTGTAAGATGCAAAGAATATAAATTTTCATTTAAATTTTTTATTTTTTATTATTTTTTGGTTTGAAGAGTGGTTTATGGGCAGCCTAGCCGCTCCAGCACTCCACTGACCATAGAATCTGATACGCAATTACTCAAACCTCAGAAAGTCTGGAAAGTATAACCTAGGTGAAGAGCTCGCCTAGCTAAGGTAAGACTCCACCAACTAATCTAACAATAGACAACCAAGAGAAGGTGTTTTGCGAAAACATTTATAGCACAAAAGGCCAAACAATACCTACCCTTTTGGGACTGGCTAGTCCAAATTCGGAAAGAGTTACCATTTTCGGAATTTAGCACTCATTTTGGAAATAAAATTCAATTTCCAAAATATTACTACTTTAGGCAATTTTCTTGCTACAAAGTAAGAGAAGTATAATCTTTCCTAATTGCATTTTTATAGCATTTTATGGGTTTTTCCCCTATTGACGGGGGTTTAATTTTTTGGGAGCCACTTACCTGGGGGTAAATACCACAGGTAGTAGGCCACCCAGAATTTTAAAAATTGACTATAGGTTTAGTTAATCTGAGGAGACCTCTATGGTCCAAACAATACTGCTGTTGTCACGAACATCCAAGATATTCAACTATAATATCTTCAGAGCGAGGATGAACATCAGCAAAAATAAATCACGTGTCGGATCCGTCGCTGTTGTGTCTTGACGCAACTGATGACTCCGCTACGTCCCCTACGTCCTGTACGTCCTGAGTTGTGTAGCAACGCCAGCCCACATCCCTTGTGTTCCGAGTTGGCAAGCGGCGCTCCCGGCGTCCTGACGCCACGTCGCGTGCCACCAACGTCCTGTTTATCTCCAACCGCTGGTTCTATCTACTTCTTCTTCTGATCGCGCCAGCTTCCGGCCCACTCTTGCGTGCATCCTGATGCATCTCTCTTGTAATTCTAACAATTGGCTCCTTCTGGCGTCCAGGTCGGCCTGCATCCTAACTTCTCTAGTTCTAGTTCATACTATCACGTCTCCCTAGTGTGGCATTATGGTTTATTATTACTTTGTTTCTAGCTTATATCTATATTTATTGCAAGTCCCTGGCAGCCTCATAACACATTGCAGAGGGGGGGTCCTCGTGCGGGAATCTTTTCTACGCTTCAGAGATCGCTGAGGCGTAGACAAGATTCCCGCTCCAGGACCTCCCAGTGCTCGTTTCCCCCATGTGGACTTAGAATACCCACCTGTAGCCACGCCCTGGGATTTTGATATTCTGATTCTTCAATAAACCTCGTTAAACGTTTACAAATCAATCTGGCTGTTGACGAACCAGTACCCATATGCCTACCGTATCAGGTGCGCTAGGCTAAAGATTGTCCCAACATCATGTATTGTAATCTCCGGGGCGCCATCCCTCTTTTGTACTGTAACAAGGCCATGCAAGTCCGATACGTGCCCCAAGTAGACTGCACTCAACATCTGAACAGCGGCGACACGGCGTACAGTATCCCCGAGGGCGTAATCCAAGATTTTGAAGAGCTCTATAAGATTTGACGGTAGACACTCCCTCAGCGCACCATATGTCTCTTCTGGCCAGCCTGTACCCAAACCCAATCATTGCGGCTCCCTGGGTTCCTGAATGGTAGTGCCCCAGTGCATCGTGCCCGGTGGACGTCATAAACCTCCGTCTCTTGGAACGCTGGGACTGGGATTTCAAGTTGCGTCATTAGCTGAAAAGGAAGTTATCGCAGTATTGCTGGATCTTGAGGAAGGCGCTGTTCTGCAGGTAGGTTATAGCAGTATATCGGATCAATTCACGATATATAGTCATAATGGGGACTAGCGAGACCTTGCTAAAATCAACGGCGTTGGACACGTCGTTGTGACGCGCCCCCAGGACCCTCCTACGGAGGACTACCGCGGTTACAGTACTCGTCGTAGTATGGAAAGATCACCGGACATCGGCAGGGAGATCGGCGCCACGACGTCGCAGAGATTCCATATTCAAGAGTCTCATTCCGATCGCTGACAGACGACTGTAGCTGTTCTCGATATCGTGTGCTGGCTCATTTTTATTAGATCGTCGCTAGATGTCCTTGATATATTCTTTTTGCGCAACCTCTCCAAACTCCGTAGAATACATCGGAATATTTCCAAACAGGCGTATATGATCTGTGAAGTGGCTCAGTAGATGTATCTTGATAAAATTGAAATGAGATTCACTATGGAACAATTATATATACCAGTCATTCTCTTCCTGGCAATCGTCGTCACGCATCCAATGCCGTTTAGATAGGGGAATCCACTGGCTCATCTCCATTCTCAGATGCAGCAGCTCCCTTCGTTGCCTGTCATCCTTAGCCTGTGTGTGTTTAGTCACTCGAAAGTCCAAGAATATATCTTTCAGGCCATGAAACCGGTCCAGATAATGATCCATATAAGCCACAGTGTCAGTCGCATGGCTTCGATACTGTGCCATCAAATTGAAGTCGGCCAGACGCCTTGACGGATCCAGGAGCACGTCTGAAAGCCACTACTTGTGAACTTGTTGGTTGGCATAGGGCGAGGCGAGAACCCTTAAAATACAGTGCCCCAAATTCCTTATCTCCTTTCCTTGCCACTGTGTAACCTCACAGTAGGCTTTTTTGGGCACAAAAAACCCCAGGTATTGCGGTAATGACTTCCAAACGTTCTCAAAAGCCTCCAGTCATCCGTGTTTCTTCAGAAACCCTTCGATCCAGTCCATCATGTGTTTAAATAAACCAAGATAAACAGTATGGAGCAAGTCCGGTTTGTGCAAATCAGACGCTGAAACTCGGTGAAGTCCATGAAAAACATCTTGCCCCAAATTGATACCAAGACTGTAAAACGCGACCAGGGCGTCAAAGTATGAAAACAGGTTTTCATGTCCATATCTTGCGTAGTCCCTGGCTCAATAGTTGCCGACATTGGTCCCTAATTCGATGGTTGGTACCTCACATTTGGAACAAGCATTGGATTTTACCCCGTGTAGTGCTACATTCTCCATATGGTCCGCAATCCAGGCCGACAAGACTGGGAAGAACCTCTGAACCTTCCCGTCAACACAGTCAATTGGTACGCCATTATTGGCAGCGCATGGTAGGGGAGTAAAGATGAGCTTGAATACGTTTTGGAGTGTGTCGGCGTTCATTTGTCTCTGGAGTTGATCCGCTTTAGAGAACTTTGCGAGTTAGGGGGGAACGGGTAATAGTGCAAGAGGTAGAACTGCCATTGATACGGGGCTGTTGTGCCTGGTTGACGGAAGATTTCCAAACGTAATATAGACAAGCCACACTTTCTTATTACCGGAGAAATTGCTAAGATGGGTCTGATCAGATATCCCAATAATGGGAACAAGAGTCGCACCAGGCGGAAGCGTCTCCTTGAGTGGGTCAGCTAGCTTTTCAGTCTAAGAGGTTGATAGGTTCTACCTGAACGTCCCACTACTAGTCAGCCGGATGCATATCTGCGTATATCCTTTGTCCATTGCGGTCGTACTCGTGCCGAGGTGCGTAGACCATGTCATCTCTGTACGCAATCTGGCACATGAGATATCTAATACAATCAAGGACGTTGTGGTGGAAAAATGGCAATTCGCTCGTGCCACCTTTAACATGGCCTTCATACCATTCCAAATATGGACTGTAAGTATCCAAAGACCGGAGGTGGTTCTCTAACGTATGCATGGAGCTATAGCTGACTGATGCAGGATCGCCGTGGCCATTTGAGAAGTATTCATTGATTCAGGACTTAGGTCCTTTGCCACGAATGAACCAAGTTATCAGTTTGAAACCGTGTGCACTGCTGAATGGCGCCCATGGGTCTTCGCAATGATTCCGGTGTTCTTGCTCAAATTCGTCGATGTCTCGAATTGCTTCTCCAGCGCCCTCATAATCTGTCTGTTTTGCCGGTTGGCAAATATACAGTCCCGTCCAGATCTGCGCTATCGGACTCATGCACAATCTCAACATCAAATTTGTCATAACTGCGCCTAGGGGCATCTGGATCGGATATATAGTCAGAATTCGGATCGGAATCATAGTCAGAATCTGGGCGTTCGTGGACCCTGTCCTGCCACAGGTCTGTATCCATGTTCTTCCCTGTTTTCCCGGATGATGTATGTCGTACGGTGGAGGCCAGGACAAAATCTAGATTCGTGTGGGCAGTGTTCTAGTGTTTCTCCCATGCGCTTGGCCGGCTATGCTTTCGCTGACAGAATTGACATTTGTCAGGCATGGTGGGAGTCAGCTCAGGCTATCTCAACTTTGTGTGCCGTAGAATGTAGAGTATTTGGTGATGGCTTTAACGTGTGTGGATCGCGCCCTGATCAAGGACTAGTCATTGATGCGGTATAGCGTATGCCTCACGTGGCGCTAGCTATTGTTTTCAAGATCTGAGATGGCGAACTTGATAATCATGTTCCTCAGTAGGCGTTTCATCCATCCAACTTGAATCAGATCAATCAAGTCATCATAGAGTCATATCCTCAAGGGTTAGGTTTGCGTATCCTTAGCCAATTTTGAAAACAATTCCGACATCTTGCAAACGCTAGGGATCTTAAACATCCTGCGGTTATATATAATGCGAATTGATCACCATAGAAGGGCCATACCAAGAATCATCTCACATTCAAAACTTCTGCAACGAATAGCGTATTCTCACAACTCCTCTTGTATTGCCAATACTACCATTCTCACATTCCAAAAATCTAACGATATGGGGCAAAATATCAACAATGTACAGTATGTCTACATCCCAATCTGGGAAAGCAGCAGGCTCCACCTGGGCAGACGTATCATCTTCCACCTAATTCTCTCCTGTGGGTGGTCAGCCACAGACGCAGTAACTATAGGGGTCGAGATATTTCAGGTCATTAGGTGTTCATAGGCATCCAGGACAATGATGCAGGCAAAGCACTCCATGTTGTATAGCGGGATGCTGTGAAAGATCAGATGTTAGCAAGGAACCCAGATTATATGGACCTCAGCACATTTCCTAACGCAGATTTCCCGCAAATTGTCACAGGCATGAGGAGATTGCGCTATGTCTGCGATAGGCTTGCCACGGCATCAGCAGCGAACAACGCGGCTGGTATGCGGGATATTGACAAGGCAGCGGTTCAACAGGTTAAGGATTGTGGAAGGAAGTTGACAACTACCGTTGACAGGCTACGCCGGCATAATCTACCTCTGCCAGGCCATGGAGTTCAGCCTGGGAATGTGACCGTTGTCATTCAGTTGCTGCCGCCGGATGCCCAGCTCAGTGGGGCCCTGCAACGGCTGGACCGCCTCCAGGTCAAGTTCCTCAAAACGCTCCCCCAGCCAACCACCCAGCGCAAGCACCAATCGCACCTGCTCTGCAGAACACTCCCCAGGCGAATATCCCACCAGCTCTCCTCCAGAATAACCCAGCGCAAGCACTGAGTGTAGCTGCTCCCCAAATCGCTCCCCCAGGCAATAACCCAGCGCAAGCACCAATTGCACCTGCTGAGCAAAACGCTCCCCTGCCCAATAACCCAGCGCAAGCACCAATTGCCCCAGTTCCCCAAAATGATCCCCTGGCGAATGACCAACCCGCTTTCTGGCCAAATATCCCTGGTACGCCAGCACAATTAGTAGCTGCTCCCCAAAATGCTCCTCCGGCCAATAACCCAGCGCAAGGACCGATTGCCCAAAACGATCCCCAGGTGAATAACAAACCAGCTTTCTGGCCGGATATCCCTAGTACACCAGCACGAATAGTAGCTGCTTCCCAAAACACTCCTCCAGCAGATAACCCAGCACAAGCTCATATCGTACTTCCTCCCCCAGCTAATAATCCTGTGCCGGTACCGATAATACCTGCTCTCCCAGGAAATCACCTGGTGCCAATAGGTCAGTCCTTTTCACAATAATCACCATGTATTGGCTTTTCACTTACTGACTGTGGCAATATACTTTGGAGCGCTCCACTGGGACGTCCACGTGCGCTGCGTATCGTTAGGATCCGACATCCGAGCAATTCAGACGCAGCCCGTCCTGATTATCGCATGACGTATTGGCGTCACCCTAATCTCAACGGGACGGGCTTTCCAGAGCTTGTTTCCCCTGACATCCGCCACCTGTCTGCGGCAATTGTGAGAACCATGCCATATGCCAATGACAGGGTTCGATATATACTTGGCACGACTGGCTACGGCCTGCAATGCCTATGTGACCACCCCATATTGCCACTATGTTGGGTTGATTACATCTTCATCGATAGCGATGAAAACGTAAGGACCTGGCTCCTGTCGAATTCTGTCCAACAAGACCTGCTCGATATCTTGGTCTATTGTCATCGTACTCCAACCTGTGATAGGGCTTCCACGCCACCATTGTTGTCACACAGCTAGCATCAGAAAGTACTCTCCGAAATTGGGCTCGTCTAGCGCCAGCACAGATAGGCCAGATGCACAGCGGCGTACCCCAGCCCCACGCCAGAGCTGAACCTGGGCCAGCTAATGAAGCCAGTGAACCGCAAGAGGGAGATGCCATTGGCGTTATACTTGTAACATTAGCCGGCGCATTATCAGACGACTCCAGCGTGTTATCAAATGGCTCCGACGTTGGCCATAGAAAAGAGGCCAGTATTGGTACATTGAAATCACCCATTCGACATCTCTCCAGACTCCCTAAGAACCGTATCACCCTCTCAGTCCAATCAGTGAGCCAGCTGAATACACAACAGTTGTCGGAGTTGAGACAACTCCTGAGCCCTGATCAAGGTGATATCCTACGAAAGCACGGGGCTAAGCACAAGAGACTGCATTCGAGTTTGGCTCCAGAGAGCCTGATCGACTGGACGCGGTGTCGATCATTTACTGCGTCTACCTAGATGTATAGTGTATTCGTGATATTGTTTAGAATTAAGATTTTATAGTGTTCGTAGAGTCTTTGAATTAATTTAATAGCCCCTGTTGATCAGATCAAGTTCGTTAGTAGAGAGGTTGCGCGCTTGATGAAATGTCTTGGCTAAGGCTTGGTAGACCCCAAGATACGCCACGTGCTGCGACGTCTCTTGGCGCCTGTATCTTTATGAGGCTTAAAAGCTTATTTCGCGATACGCATTGGAAACATCAATTGAAACTCTGAACTGATCACGGTCAATCATTGAATTTTCTATCTTCCATATATTTCTCCGTCTTAACTGGTGTATCCACCATGATACCGGTCTCCCACTTCTGTGAGTTACTTCCTGATACACCCTACTCAGCGTTGTTTACTTGTACAGTCGTGATGAGACTGTACACCCGACTAGGGCTAACGATTGGGTAATGCACACATAGCGTCGATGACGTCTATATAAGGACCCCTCCTACCACTCCTTCTACTATTACGTTCCTACCCACTATATGTTCCTCTTCGCCCCCCTCCCCACCCCCCATCTGGCGTTACCTTCAGACATACCTATGTCAGCTTCAGTCCATGATCCTCGTCGCTCAGTTGACCTATCGATAGACCTGGATTTCTTATCCCCTTCTATAAAAGATCATTTCATTGGCCGTCCACGTCCCAATCGCACCCCTGGGCTCATTGAGACATCAGCTACAGAAGGGAAAGTAAGTAAACTTTGTCCATATATTCGTCAGGCTTTTAATCTTTCTCTGGCTATGAGACGTCCAGCTGCGCAGGCCACCAGGCCTGATGTTCAGACAGGGAAACGAAGACCGAGACTGCCAGGCGCAACAACCAGTAAGCTGGACGAGAGAGCGTAAGCAATCAAGGAATACCCCCGAGTCGCAGTCACAGGATATAGAGCTCACGATCAACATTTTATATGAGCAGTGATCCTGAGGAGCGCACGCACTTTCAGCCAGCCGTCGAGGATTCCAGGTACATCAAACCAAAGCTCCACCCAGATGTGAGAATCTGTTACGCTGACAATCAAACACAAAACAGTAAGGCATATGGAGACATTTCGTATGCCAAATCGTGGTGTGGTTTCCAATACCCTTGCGCCCAATCATCGTTTTACACAGGGTGGTGCGAGAAGATCAAGTCCTATATCGTAGCCCGCTCCCTAGACCGCAGCCGCTTGACCGAATCCCAAGTGGATTCTATCATTATTTTCGCTCACTCGCTTTCACCCGTCAATCAGCGTAGTGAGCTGATTAAAAGCCACCACCACCTGGATGACGTCTAGGAGCTCGTCCGCCACCTCAGCATTTTGGTTAAAGACTCGGTCAAGCAACTCAAGGCGTCTAACAAGCGTCAAAATGCGGAGTACATCAGTAGTTTAGAGGTCGCAAAACCAATGAGTGAGTCTTGCGTATCTATTCTCCTTAAGCCTCGTACTGACTCCTTTTAATAGTGGCGCTATCTCATCAAGCCTCACCTTATTGCCTACGGGTAGTAAGAATCCATATTGTTTGTCGGCCACCCATGGAGTACCTGCGACTCGGACCGGGGAATAGCCTTGGGGGTCCTGGCTAAACCGACAAAGGACAACCTGCTAAGAGCGGTTAGAGGTCAGCATGTGGAGAAGGAGATTGGATGCTCACGGTATCTTATCGGGCGACTGGTGAGGGTGCTGTCAGGCTACACCAGGTGCCCAAAGAGCCTCTCCCGCTCCGACAACTTATCTTCCTCAATAGAGATAATGACATTTGAGCTAGGCTCCTCGCCAACAATGGCCAAGAACTCTTGGACCTCCTGGTACTTGAACCACGCGATGATCAAGGAGAAGACGAAGACGATGGAGACCAAACTCCCGAGCCAGCGAACGGGAGATATCTATTTCTGAGGCCAAAACACTGGGAAGATACTGTGCAGGCCATGCAAGAGGAGGAGGAAGAGGAATGGCTAGAGGTCATGGGGGAGGCTGGATCTAAGGCGCCTCGTGGCGCTGGGGTGATGCTTGTGGACAACGATAGCGTAAGTATCTAAACCTAACGAGCCAACAGTTAACCTTATTATCAAAACACAATAACTAATAGCCAGTGCAGTATGAACAACAAAGATCACCGGGACCCTCGATGAGATGGAGGAATATCCCACTGCAAACGGAAGAGCCGGCGCACTCAGAGCTATTTACCACTGACGACGTAAGTAGCAATACCTAACCAGCCCTCAGTTAACATTAAGATCAAAGCAAGACAATTAACTGCTTGTATAGGACGAGGAACCGCTGGCGCCAGGTCCCTCGATGCGCCGGAGGATTATAACGAGCCAAACTGCGGAGCTGGCAAGTTCAGAACGGATTGCCCCGCCGTCAGGGGAGTCCTCCTCTGGACCTTCGGCGCCCTCTGATTGTGAGAAACTCCAAGATATCCTGGAGGTTACACGGGTGAAGCCCTGGCTCTTTCCGTACATCACAATTCCCGGGTCGGCACCTGTTTGGCGTCCGGGGCACGATGGCGCCCAGGACAGCTCCCCCGCCAGCCAGGCTGGGATTCGCGAGGAACGCCAGGACACTCCCCTTGCTGCTCCGATTGTAGCGCAGGTTCTCACAACTCCAGTGAGAACGACAGAGCAAGCAGCGAGCACAAGTGAAATGCCTGAACCCACAACATTCTCTGCCCCGACAGAAACCACAGCTTCCGTGACACCCCCAACACCTGGGACCTCTTCGGTGGCTTGTCCACCCGGCGCCCAATTACCATCACCCAAATTGCGCCGCTCACAAAGACGTGTAGCGAGTGGAAAACAATATCCGATTTGCTAGTTTGTCTGGTATTTTTATTTCTATTGCTACTGTAGATCTTATTCCCCTATGGGAATTTTCTGTTTGGGATACCCTAGCCAGATGTAATACTAATGATACCATTGGGTGCCCCTGCTTAAGCTTCTCTCGTATTCTGTGCCTGCTATATGAGAGCTTTACGCCTCTATACCTGTTCGTTTGAGATTCTTTTCCCTGGATCCGGTACGCCTCGCATTCTCGTCCTTATCTAGGCTGGCGTCGGCCGACCAAACTAACAAACTACCTACCTTTCATAGTGTGAACTCGGATACCTAGGCGTTCTGCGGCCTTGATTCAACATCCGGAGATCAGGTTCGATAACTCTAATCTGTTTTTAGCGTGGCAAGTGTCTTGGTAACTTTCATAGCGTGAATACTAATGTCTAGGCGTTGAGCGATGTCGATTTGACGTCTAGACATGAGGTTCATCCATTTTTGGTATGGCGAGTGTCTTGCTAGAATTAGTGTCGCTAACCGATACTCATTGTTGCTACATTTTGCCTAGCCCCCTGCATTAGCGACACTCCCATCTCGTCAAACCTTCCACAGCAGAGTCGAGACGACCATCATACTGGAGAATGTTTAGATCATGAACGAATTGTTGAGCCAGCAGAAAACCCCTTTTTGCAGGCGAATATTTTCTTTCAATACCGAGTGACTGTATGTGATTCCACCTACCCCCCTCAAGTCCCAGTGTATAAGACCTTACGCGTCGCGTGAACCAGGCCATAAACTCATCTTCGTGACACACAAGTTACATCCCATTGCTCTACGTCCTGATTCCCATCATACTTAAGGTTGATTGAACGTCCTGCATTGTGTCATCAATAGTCAGCCACAAGCCAATTCACACAGCCAGCCAACTCCCCGAGTGGGAAATCTGAACCGACGCTGACGCAATGTCTTGCCCTATACCATGTGATCGGTGAGATCAAGATCAGGAATGCAACAAAACAGATCCGACAGCTTGCTGAGTACAATACCGGACGGGCAGTTATCGCATCCAAACTCGTCATCACCAAACCCAACCTGAGTACCAGAAAGACCGCTGAAGCACCTTCAGAGAAGTACGATACCGAGCACGACTTATATAGAACCGGGGACAGCACCTGATGTACAAGCACTAACGGAAACTGTTCGTCTAAGCGATAATAGCAGCGATGAGTACCAAAACTCTAGCAGATCTGATCAAACTGAATCGGACACAGTGCCAGAGGTAGAAGACAATGATGATCTAGATGGCACTGGATCAAAGCCGAACCATCGCCGACAAACAGGTGGCAGACGAACAAACAACTTCCTGTCGATTGTACAAGTTTCGACTAGCTACGGATCGCAGGAGGTAGCTCGTGCTAGGCGGACCCTAGGAGCTCGAGGACATATAATGCCCAGTAAAGTCTACACTCCTCGGGTGCTCCCGTCATCCAGTCTTGTACGCTCTTCGTCCCCATTACCAACTCATAGAGCCACTACGTCGGGAGTCAGAAGCTCAAGTACAGTCGAAGAATCGAGCACACGACGCCAGGAACCCATCTGGCCGGATACCGACTCCCAGCGTGTTACAGCGACTAGAGTACAGGCAGCTATAATAACGCAGGCCTAGGCTCTCACTCTCTGGTACACCCTGTTTGATGACTTACTCCCAGGCGTAGTTGCTTTGACGTCGCAGGTACACCAAGTATGGCTTGAAGCTCTCAATGAGATATCCAATGCAGGACATATTAAAGCATCGGAGGAAAACATAAAAGTAGTAAGTGTACCCAAATCCGGAGGCACGACGCCAAGCTACGTTGGGTGTTCTACTAACTTTGACTGATACGCAGGAGACATTCCAGGGTAAGATCCCAATTGGTTTACGACAATAAGGGATAGATCGTAATATTATATGATCTCCAGAGCGAACCCACGGTGATTGTACGCAGGGTAGACTACCTGCTAGAAAAGGATAGATTTATGTGCTCCCCGAGCGGATATGAGGTTGGGGTCACCCGGTACACGAACTGAGCATTCCGGAAATCAACTAGTATTGAACTCAACTCAGAAATTAACTTTTCGATTGTGCGCGCCCGAGATTGCAGAGGCCATTGGGGGAAAGTACTATGTGGGCAAGAACATGCGAGGGATCGTCGAACCCGATTTTCTCGTGTGTATCAACAGCACCATGATTTGCCTAACGTGTGCGATACTTTGCTATAGCTTGTAAGCATGGCAAACACAAGTATTTACCGAACCACCCATGTTCAAGCCTGACGCAGTGGCAGGTGAGCCAGAACCCAAATCCTGATTGGTTTCTCCAGGGCGCTAATATGCGCGGGGGCATGGAAGACCTATTTGCCTGCCAAAAATGGAGGTGGGCCTCAGGTCCGGGCTGGGTCCAGGCGATAATTGTCAACAAGATTCGCGAGACCATACGGACAAAGATGTAGAAGGCGTACGGCGTGCTGCATGAGCGCGTCGAAGGGTATACTGACGATTGGGTAGCAGTAGCTGCAGACCGACAGAATCAGACACCCAGCCAGGCCTCACGACGGGGAGCTCCCAGAAGTCAAACTCGCGCTGACACGCAAACTGAGGCTTCTGTGAGGTACCAGAATATCCGAAACAGGTCGTAGGACATCGACATTTCTTTGGACTTCAACCAGTTGTCGCCCTAACTGTTTCTCAGCCTTCTTGACTATGATCCGGTAAGTCAATATTTTGAATGGGAAGACACTGGGGTAATAACAATGGACGGGGGGGTGAGCCCGACACCATCGCGACGTCTTTCACACAGCCTTGACGAATTAGACTCAACCAGGAACGAATTAGAGTCTACGCAGGAGGAGACAAGTCACAGTAAGAGGGGATATTTGGAATAGGGGGACGATGGGAGAGCTTGTGTAAGTAATTAGGGAATGAAGTATGCGTAGAATAGGAGTAATAAATACTATTTGTTTGACTGAGATAATAATGCATTCCCACTCACGCGTAGGGGCGTATAGCCAACAATTGAGGGATGGACGTATAGTAAAATCAGGGTATCTGAAGTATCCAGAGTAGAATGAAGGGCGACAGGGGAATCGGGGTGTAGTAAATCTCCTCAGGACGACACTAGCAAGAAGAGAAGAGACAGTGCAAGATGGGGACAGCGTGAGGACTAGTTAAGAGAGTTCGCCAGGTGTCAGAGTGGCATCATAGCGACGTCGAAAGAAAATCAGGATGAAAACCTGAATCTCAGGATACCATCAGAAGAAGGCACATATAGGGGGAAAATCAGGAAGACAGCATCTGGGAGAGGAGGTTTGGGCGCAGAAGCGACGAGTGGGAAGAGGCTCGGAGAAGAAAGCTCATAACTATGGGTTTACGACGGGGGAGTCAAGACGGTAGGAGCCCAGACGTAGAGGAGGGGGATCGGACTGGATGAGAATTGAATAGCTGGTCATTGGGCATCCGCCAGAGGCAGAACATTAGGATCTGACGCCAGGATACAAGACGCCGGGATCAGAAGGGATTAGGATTGAATGGTGGTTCTTTAGAGGTCGCCTGGATGCAACCGCCAAGGTTCAGGGGGGTTCAGGACGCAAGGAGGAGAACACCAGATGTAGTCAGGACGCTCAGGACACAGGGTCCATGTCCGGATGGCGTCAGGATGCGGGCGGTAAGAAACGCAAAAATCTGGACACAATGTCGGATCGACATTGCGTCCAGATTCGCGGTTGACGTTCCTAGCGTCAGGTGCATAAGATGCACGGGACGCTCATAACGCAAGGTATTATTTTTGTTGATGAAAGCTGGCGTGGAGGAGGATATTCAACCATGCCATTGAACTGAGCCCTGAAGTAGTGCCTCCTTGGGGACCAATTATTCCCCTATCAGCTTATCAGCTAGATCTACTGAGATAGAGTGGCTAGAGAAACTAGTTTCACAAACTTGATGTTAAAGTTGAATACCAACTCATAAGGATCAAGGTAGCCATTGAGTGCAAAAAGGCATTTCGTACTTGATATGGTTACTTTGATTACAATGTCTTGCCATTTGGA
This sequence comes from Tuber calosporum, assembly GCA_003316355.1. NCBI lineage: Eukaryota > Fungi > Ascomycota > Pezizomycetes > Pezizales > Tuberaceae > Tuber > Tuber calosporum. Next base: position 44,459 of record QFET01005489.1, on the reverse strand, counting down.
CTGGTTGATAGACTGACCTTCTTTCAACAATAATGAATATATTTCTGCAAAACTTTCTTCATTATGCAGTGGTTGTGTACCATGACAACATTCTAATCAATTCAGAAAATGAAGAAAAACTTATGAAACTAGTCGAACAGGTTCTAGTATAGTTGGAGGACTATAACCTAACTGTGTTAACTATCAAATCAGTTTTCAAATTCGATACGGTTGAGTTTCTAGAGTATTATATGGCAACAGAAGGAGTAAAAATCAGTAAAAGAAAGGTAGAATTGAGCAAAGATTGGAAGGCATCTCCTTTAGTTTGTGAGCTGTCAATATTTATTGCCTTGGCCAATTTTTATCTGCATTTCATTCAAGATTTTTCCAAAATCTGCAAACTAATTATAAAAACTCTAAAAGCAGACTCCAGAAAGTTTAGCTAGGGACCACAGAGAGAAAAGGTATCTAAGGAGCTAAAGCAAACATTAATTAATGCCCTAATATTATGCCACTTCTATCCCCACAGGGAAACAGTACTGGAAATACATGGCATTGACTTTGTACTAGGGTGTGTTCGATCCCAGTTTAAGAAGAAAATAAAAATCCAGTTGCCTTCCATTCATGCAAGTTAAACCCAGCCAAGCACAACTACTAGATAGACAATAAGGAGTTACTAGTCATCTTGGAAGCATTCAAGGAATGTAAACAATACTAGGTTGGAACAGAGGAACTGATAACTGTAATTACAGATCACCTAAACCTTCAGAATGTCCTAACAACTAAGGTCTGGAATCCATGGCAGATATGGTGGACACAACAGCTGGTAAACTACAATATTGAAATTGTGTATTGACCAGGAGAGAGGGGTCGAAATCCAGATAGAATAAGCTAACATCTGGAGTACTGTCCTGAGGAGCTAGCTGTGCATCACGAACATTCAATCCTCAAGGCAACATATTTAGACATCAACCTAGTATACTTAAACAAACTCAAGTTTAAGGAAGAAATGCAAGATACAAGGAATCAGATTACAAATTCGATTAGAATTAAATTACTAACATGACAAGTGAAGATCCCTACAAAAAGCTCCTGACTGGTAGCAGGACATGACCTATACAAATAAAGAGATTTCATAGTTCCAGCCAAAGGACAACTGCTGGTAGAAATGGGAATCACAATATTATTGCCACAAGGAACCTATGCTCTCTTTGCCTTGGAAAGTGGATTACCAGCTACTTGTGGCAAGGTTGTGACTAATTGGCACATCCAGGGATTCTCTAAAGAGTGCCAGACAGTTCAATGTCATTAGACAGTTCAATGTTAGTTTGTTGGTTACTATAGCAATGTAGTACCAGATTAAGGTAACTTTGTAGATTACTAGAATAATGTCATAACTTACAATTAGCATAACTGTGAGATTGAGAATGTGTAAATTGGTTGCAATTGACTTCACAAGATATCAACAATATCATTATCCATCCTGCCCCCTGTACCATTCTTTTCTCGAGGTAATAAATGCAAATATGAAGAAAAGATTGGCCCTTCAGGCTTATAAAAAGAAACTATCTTGACTTATAGCAACTGGTATCAAGAAATAATTTGGATTACAAAAATAGATATACTTTAACTTTATCTTGTCATGCAACCAATCCAATATGAGACACATATGGGATTTAATAAATTACTATTTAATTACAAAGTGTTCAGCTTTAATTTTACCCTACTAGTAATTAGAGAATTAGTAATATACACTTACCAAGTTATGCTATCTTACCAAGTTGCTATGGTAACTCACAAATTAACATTGAGCTGTCTAATGACATTGAGCTATCCGGGACTATTTAGGGAACCCCCGATTGTGAGCTTGCAAATATCTGGTAGATGTGGCAACCAGGAACAACCTTGGCACAAGTGACTATTAAAGAAGTAGGTATGAACTATCAGGATTGGCAGAAATGTCAGCAGGAATTGGTAAACCTGGAAAATGAGCGCTAACCATTACCACGTCAGTTAGCGATAACAGAAGGATTAATCTACAATAAGAATCTCCTCTATATCTCAGAAAACGAGGAACTGCGATCAGCCATAGCCAAAGGATACTATCAGTCTAAGGTAGCAGGCCACTTGGGATAAGAGATGACATTGGAAATAATTAACAGAGACTTTGATTGGAAGCGACTAGCCGCATGGAACAATCACTAGTAATGGTCGAGTGATGAAGGTTAACATAATAAATCACATGACATGCACGCTTCAGTCTGCTGCAACCCTTGAAGGTCTCACTCACTGCTTGTTAATGGATATCCACAGACTTCATCATACAATTAGACGAATTGGAAGGAAGAACACAAATTATGGTAGGTGTAGATCAGTTCACACAGATGGCGCACTTCATTGGGATGGAAAATAATCCAACAGCAAAAGAGGTGGAAAATATATGCTTGAGGGAAATCTGGAAATTACATAGACTCCCCACAGAAATCATATCTGATATTGATGCAAAATTCTTAAAGGAATTTTGTGAGTCTCTATGCAAAAGCTAGGAGATAAAACTAAAAATATCAACTGTATACCACCCTTAGATGGACCGGAATCGCTAGATTCTGGTACTTTGCATATTGTCTGCTTTGGAGGATTGGCAGGAATGTGCCCCTGGAGTTCCAACGTAAGGGACTGGTCATATATACAAGCAGAAAGATAGATGCAGTGTTGTGGGAAAGCCTCAGGCTTTCCAGGACTCTGGCTGTGCTACAGGATTCCTGTTGCTGTACAGCGACTGGCAATGATCATGGTTGCAGATTTCCACATCCTCAGCTCTTTGAAGAAAGATATCATGTATTTAAAAGTGATCTCATAGCGTGGAGGAGACATTGGACTTTAGACAGATACCTAGCTAACCAATACATTTGGTTGAATGTTGATCCCATTGCTCTAATTCAGTTTATAAAATATACTTTTATACATTCCTTGTCCGTACCTCATACCAGGTCTCCCTTATATACCAAAGCGATTGCTGCCTACCACTTAGACTGTATTGTATAACTATTGTCACAGGCTAGTGCCTATTACAATAATTCAGAATTATTATTCACAATATTATTTTGATATTAATTCAAATTCAAATTATAGTTATCAGGATTCTAAAGTAACAAGCTGATAATTTTTACACTTTTTCTTAGTACCATTGTTGATCATATATCTTGTAGATTTTTTTAACCTCAACTTTATCAAATTAAGTACTACCCTGGTTTCACCTAGAAGATGTCTGAACTACTTGGACTCAATAATCCTTGTACGGTGTATTAATTTCTAGAATGACATATGTTCTAGTAGTAAATGGCACTCAATCTTTATGTCTAGTAAACTAAACCTTTTTTTATGTAATTTTTTTTTCAAAATCATACTCAATACCTGTTGATTAGTCAGAAAAGCCACTCTCTTACATAAAACACTCAAGCCTATCTGTCTTTCCCTTATTAAGAATATTGTACTTGTAATTGATTCTAGTTGATCAATTCCACTTTATCTATTATTACTCACCAAGGCTAAGTAGCTTTATCATATACCCTACTTCCTACCAACATGAGCTGCAGTCATATAGTCACCTCCCAAATCTATATACTCTTATATCTGAAACTGCTATCATACCTATTGTCATATGTGTAACATGGCAATCAAAGAGTCAGGTAGAGAAGTGGAAAGCCCTGATCACCTAGAGCTTAATGCATATTTTATAGTTTTTTCTTATATATATGGCCACAGTGCAACAAGGTAGGTCTGGGCTTTTGTAAAATGGAATCTCCTTCGTAGATGACTACAGTACAAATTGGCTCAAACCGGACCCAAAAATACAGCCAAACCCGAAGTCTAACTAGTTAAGAACAACAAGGAATTTCGAAGAAAAAAAACCAGCCAGATGTAGCTATTTTCTAGAAGAACAACTCAGTGGTTTTTTCTTTTTAATATAGTCTTGTATGCAAAAGTAGTTTAAGAATCAAAAGTGAAATTTTGGGTGAGAGTGAAATTAGGGACAGAATGTACCTACTGTATGATGAAACATACTGTGGAGATATGTGTGAGAAAAATGCGAGAAGAAGTTCTGATACTGAGTGTGAGCACGACATATCAGAACACCAACTCCCTAATTGAATTACACTTCATTTATGCAGCAAATATGCCTCGCCAAAACCATAAACGAAAACACCTACGTGCGATCGAAGCTCAAGGAGGACGACCAAGCAAAGCGCAGTGCCTCGAACAAGCTGCAGCCTCAGGCCCCTCATCTAGTCAACTTGGAAGTGGCAATAGAGAACTGCCTGGCATTGGAGAGGAGGCTGAGTCGCAGTCAGCAATGCTATTAGTTCCTACTAATACAGATAATCCAGCAAATCCGTCCTCCAATCATGCCCAGAGCAACCTGGATGAGAATGGAGAGAAGTGCCATCTAAGGCCACTCTGTGGTGAAGAGCCAAAAGGGCCAAGGAGAAGCAGAGATTACAGGATGAGCAACTTGGAGTGGAAGAGCATCAGGAGAATGATTGGGAAGATATTCAGAAGGAGGTGGAGGAGAAATGGCCTATAGTTACAAAAGAGTTAAGAGTAATAGTTTTGAAAAAAGGTAAAGTATTTCTATACACTATAAATGAATCTGCTTTGGCATACAGAATACTAATAGATACAATTTAAACCAGGAGTAACTGATATTCTACGGGTTTTAAGACGAAAGAAGAAATTTTCCAATAGTTTGCAAGATTTAGAACGATACTATCAAGTATTGCAGTTCATGAACTGGCAGCTCAAACATCCAGAACTTCCACGGAAGACAGCAGCTCTCAATGCAGCAACAGGCTGGGGCCGCAGTAAGCATGTGGCTGCAAATATTATTCGTTGGGAAAAAAGCTGGATAACATCAAGATCAATTGTATTAAGCCAAAGGGGAAAGTATTCAAGTTACAAAGTATGCTGAATGATGAGGGAACACTTGTTGCTGTTCGGGAGTACATTGAGGGTGCAGGTGAAAGTGAGTGTCTTAATCCTTTGTTCGTTGTGGCTTAACTTGGAAATAAAGTGAAAACTAATTCTCTTGCTTGAAATTCATTAGATATTTCTGGTCAAGGACTGGCAAAAGCAGTTACCGATTACTGGACTGTACGCACAAGTAGCCATGATGCAGAGATGCGTGTATCCTGCATCTATCAAGCTTTAATTGATAAGCATATCAAAGGAAGTCAGAGTTTAACTGCTTCCACAGTGGTACGATGGTTGAAGAAATTGGGATTTGAATGGAAGAAAGTGTGAAAGGGTGTTTATATCGATGGCCATGAGAAGCCTGAGGTCGGATTCTACCGGCAGCAGTACTCTCTGCCCCATTGGAAGGAGCTTGAACCAAGAATGCCAAAGTGGTTACCTACGGGAAGGCTGAACGACATTTCCTTACCGCCAGGAGAGCGCCTCCTCATCCCTTGTGCCCATGATGAATGTACCTTTCATGCGAATGATGTTGTACATCATCGTTGGGTTCATAAGGATAAGCACATGATTCGAAAGAAGTCTCGCGGCCAAGGTCTTATAGTATCAGACCTTATTCTCCCATGCAATCGCCTTGAGATGCCCTCCTCAATCCCATTACCCCCACAACTGCAAAGTCGTAATCTGGAGCCTGTTACTGGTCTCACGATTGATCCCCGACAAGCAACCGAGTATATCAAAATAGGAAAAGGATCCTGGTGGAAGGGGGAAAATCTTATTAACCAAGTAGTCAACATTGTGATTCCCATCTTTGAGGCTACCTTTCCCCAGGCACAAGCCCTTTTTCTCTTCGACCATGCTACTTCACATACAGCTGATTCACCAGATGTACTTCGAGCATCACATATGAATATGGACCCAGGGGGAAAGCAACCTCATCTTCGAAATGGATGGTTCTATGAACTTGATGGAGTCACCTTACATTCTCAGCCAATGAGCTTTAATCCAGACGATGTTTCCATACCAGAAAAATAGAGAGGCATGCCGAAGGGATGCAGGAGAGTCTTACAAGAACGTGGTCTTTGGCCAGCAGCAGGATTGAGACATGACTGCAAAAGCAGGAAGAAAAAGATCGACCAGTCCCATAGTGGCAACTGTTGCTGTGCGCGGCGGCTGCTCTCTGTCCAGCCTGATTTTATGGAACAAAAGTCACGCCTTCAGGAAGAAATTGAAAAGAGGGGTCATCTATGCTTATTCTTTCCAAAATTCCATTGTGAGCTCAATTGGATTGAGTACAGATGGGGAAGAGCAAAGTGGTTTACTCGAAGGAATTGTAAATACAATTGGCCATCACTTGTTAGGATGGTCCCCAAGGCCTTACAGGAAATCTCATCACTCCTCCTCCTCAAATACTGGTGGAAAAGTACTCGTACACTTGATGCCTACTATGCTGGATTACGGTATGGGACTGATCAATTTACTCAAGTTGTATATCAAAGCCATCGTCGTGTTTCCTTGGCTGAGGACCCTTACTAGGATCTCTTCTCTTTCTTTTAATTGATTCTATTTTAACAGAACACCATGGAATCTAGATACATCTAATAATTTATATTTTATCTCTTATTCTGTTCATTTCCTAGTAGTATGTACCGTATGCTCTACATTATTTTCTAGTACCGTATGTATTAATTCACATTACTCAGCCGTGCTTGGCAATTTTTGGCTCAGCTCCGATCGGTTGCCACGGGATTCCCGTTTCACCAGAGGGCCCGTCTTTAGGCACTTTCCACCGTATTAGGTTGGGAGGGCATGGGCCGGTTTCCTAGTTTTCTATGTAGGTGGATTTCCTTAGTACACAAGCATAGGACCAGGAGGGCAGCAGTGGGTTTCTATTGTGGATGGTTTTCATATGTACAAGTATATAACTGCAGGGTCTGTTGACAGGTGCAGGTTTCCTTTGTGGAGGATTAAAACTGCGATGAAGAAGGGGAAATCGGAAGGGAGGACTTTCCTTTGTCTGGGACCATTCTGGACGTAATTGTGTAAAGTTTATTTCCTTGAGGGGGCCCTAGACTGGGGGGACTATCTCACCCTGTACCGGAATAACTTTAGTTAGTTGATAAGTTGATAGGGTAATATAACGGTTAACCCACTCTCTCTCTCTCTCTCGCTCGTTGAGCATTTTTGGTAAGGGATTAGACAATGTTTTCGCTATGGTCCCTGATCCCCCCCAACGCTTCTTCCAAGTTTTATCCTGCGCTTCTTGCTTGGGAATGGCTGAATGCCGTATCGGCGGTCGAAGCGTGGCGTTAGGACCCCTGCAGCTATTACTTTCTAGCCGGTCGGCTTGCCAGGGGGGCGCAAGGAACTTGTTATTGCATATCGTACGATAGATTGTTTTGCGCTACTATACTCGAGTCCCGGCAGGCGATCCTTGGGGGGCTCAGGAACTCCAAAGTGTCTGAACACGGGGTAAGGGTTGGCCAGGGACACTCGCCGCTCGAATACAGATTTTTTTTTCCTTCTTTTTTCCGGGCGGTTGGACTGCTGGCCACATTAGCCGGGGCAAAGATGTGGGAGGCTCCAAATTGTGCGGAATCCCTTATTACATCGATTGTCACTCGTCTTTCTCGTTCTGTCACACCCTTGCCGGTATCGGACATTTGCCTGACCGGTCGCATGTGAGGTACCCAGCCGCGGGGCGATTTCCCCGATGCTTCGTCGGCCAGGAGGTGGTGGGGGTGCAGAGCTGTTGGTGGGAGGGTGGGGTCCCTTGATACTATAACTAGAGCGCTGTCGCGCCAGGGACCTGGTCTAGTACAAGAACGGCCTTTGATACTTTAACCAGGAACAAAGAGGCGCCCTTTCGTATGCCTAGTTTTGGCGGAAATCAAAGATTATTAGCCCTTTCAGCAACCCGGGATTAGTCATCCACAGAGGAATTACTTCTCTTGGTCGGAGAAGGAGCCACCGCCGTATGATGCTCAAAAGCACTTTTTGGCCTACTTACATGTTGGCCAAGCATAGATACCAGGAGTCCCTGGGCCTGGGTGACAACGTCTTCATAAGGGATCACCCGCCCTTGGATACCCCCCTCCAATCTTACTAATCAATTTCCATCTCAACCGACTTCTTCTATTGGTTCACTACAAAGTAACCGCACCTGCCCAGAGCAGCTGTGCCGACACGTTGCTTGTCATCAAAGCTCTGGGCCCGCGAGCAAGCTCTAGTTGCGTCGACCGCCAGCCCTTCTTTAAAATCAACTAGAAGAAAGCAATTCTCTCCTCGATGCCATGATATCTGACTAACCGCTCCCCCAACAAGCCGCAACCCCAGCGACCCTAATTGGAGGCAAGTAGCGGTACGGATCAGGGCTCTCTTCGAACTGACACACTCGAGTATTCTGGGGCCTCACCAGCCACAATTGATCTATAGTGAAGACGGGAATGGCTGGGATGTTTGGGGGCGGTAGCGTTTCGACTCAAGGAGAAAAGCAAACCCCGGTATTCGGTTTCAGTCCCGCGTCATACCGGAGGCGTGCGATTTCATAGCAACCGATGAAACTACAAGTATCACTGTACTTGTACGGTATTTGCTAGCTCAGAGTGCCTGGCATCCCTGACCTTGGACGTCCGGGCAGCCATGTCCAGTCCATAAGGGGCGAGAGAGCCCGCCAATGTTGTCTTCCTCGAATGTTGTTGGGAAAACAGTGGGAGAAGTGCTGTGCGGAGTAAGCAATACTCTTGACCTAATACTGCGCTCTCTAGAGGTGGCCCGAAACGCGAGCCCGAGAACGGGTATGGGGATTCCCATGGCTAAGATTAGGATCCGAAAAAACCCATGAGCTAGCGTTGGTGGTAATACCGCATAAACCGACAAGAGCAGACCGGCGCTGGTAGGTTCAAATAAGATTTTTATCCCAGTTCTGTCTCGAAATCGCAACAAGACGCCGTAGGCCAGCTCTTTATAGCCAGGACTAAGCCTTTTAGGGCACTTATTTTGACGCAATCGTAAGTTTCCTTTCGGCCGTTTCTTATCCCAACGTAAAAAGTGCCTGCCAGTCCTCGCCGGTTTATGCTGTAAGATAGAGAAACCTCTCCTAAGGGGCACATAGTCAAAGTTGACAAACCAAAGAACCTGCTGTACATTAAGTGCTTGCTTCCACGAACAGGGTTTAAAAACAATAAATAAATAAATAAATACCACCAATCATCGCAAGTTATATCCCGTCAAAAATACCAACCTATATTTCCTTGAAAAAGAGTCATCAGATTACCGACCATGCCGGCTGACCCTCCCGTAAAAGATCCTGCCCTAGCTGAAATTTCGCAGAGGGGAGGAAGAACGAGCGGTGGCGGTATGGGAGGGGTGAATTAGAGATATACCTACCTCCGAGATATAACTTGCCCTGTATTTTGTTTTTGCTTTTACGGAAATAGGGGGCGGGGGTAGAGAGGCTTTTATAGATTCCAGAGAGTCGGCTGTCTACATGTCACCTGCTCCTCGACCCATCATCGTTGACAGTTGCGTAATGTTTGGAAAAGGGTGTCGATTCCGAGTGATGACCAATGAGTTTTGGGGCAAGGGTCGACAGGGGGATTTGTAATTTTGTGGAGAGTAAGAGTCGTAGTGCGACAAAACTTTGGAGGTTTAGCGTGTCGATTGGGTGCAATCCCTTTGATAGGGAATCTCCAAATAAATACTCGAAATAAAATGCGCGACGGGGAATAACATTTGCTGATCTGCCACTAATGGAGGAAATGACCTCCCAATGCACCAACCAGTTACGCCATATCATAACCCAAAATACACCACCCCTAGCTAAATCATGTGAATTGCATCAAAACTCGAGGGACCCTAATAGGCTGGAAATGACACCTTCGCCGTCCCCCCCTCCCATCAGGTCCCCGAACCCACCGCCCACTTCGCCTTCGCAGTAAAATTCGCCGCCGCCCCCGCATTCCTCATAATATTCCCCACCACCAAACCCTTCTCCGCCGTATCCTTCGCCGCCAAGCTCCCCTCCGCCATATTCTTCCCCGCCATAGCCACCTTCATACCCAGCCTCCTCGTAACCGCCTTCCTCGTAACCGCCTTCCTCGTACCCACCCTCACCGCAACCGCCAGTCTCGTTATAAACACCATCTCCGTAGCCCTCTCCGTAGCCCTCCCCGTAGCCAACTTCAGCTTCCATATAGATTCCGTCCTCCGAGGCATAAATCTCACCCTCCATGTATACACCACCTCCTTCACCGCCAGCATATGCCTCACTTTCCAGGTACATCCCCTCTTCACCACCACCATATGCCTCTCCCTCAGCGTAAGCACTTTCCTCACCACAGGCGCCCTCCTCGACATACATTTCTGGCTGCTGTTGCTCTGCCATAATTTGCTCTTGCTGCTGCTGTTCCGCCATCATCTGTTCTTGTTGCTGTTGCTGCTGCTGCTGCTGTTGCTGTTGTTGCTGTTGTTGCTGTTGTTGCTGTTGTTGCTGTTGTTGCTGTTGTTGCTGTTGTTGCTGTTGTTGCTGTTGTTGCTGTTGTTGCTGTTGTTGCTGCCGTTGCTGTTGCATTATCATCATTTGCTGTTGTTGCATCATCATCTGTTGCTGTTGCATGCGCTGCTGCTGAGCGGTTGGACCACCTCTACCTCTGCCTCTGCCTCTGGTGCGTCCGCCCGGCGCACTAATTCCCCTTCCACGAGCTGGAGTTCCGCCTCTACCAACAGCAGCCCCTCCCTGGGCTGGCCCGGGCGTCGCTCCTCTTCCGGTACCGGGACCTCCCACCATTCCACCTCTGGCTGGTGGTGGCTGCCCACCCCTTCCGGCTCCAGGTAGAACCCCAACCACCCCACCACCGTGCCCAGTGACGGCGGTCACAGCTGTGGCCTGCTGTTGGTAAATCCCGCCGGGCATGCCGGGCTGCATTACCGGTTGTGGGCCATTCATATTCATTGGCATACCCCCGCCCATCTCATTCATACCAACCGGCGTATGACTGTTGATGCCCATTTGCATGCCACCATTTATACCAACCGGCGGTCCACCGTTCATTCCGGCACTGATGCCGGCGCTCATGCCCGCATGAGCTCCACCTATTTGATCCTGAATGAGTCCTGGCATGTGCCCCTGCATAGGACCTTGCACAGGACCTGGCATCGGACCTTGCATGGGGCTGTGCATAGCGCCAGTCATAGGTGTAGGAACGCTGTATACTGCTTGAGGTCCCATAGATTGCGGGTAAGAGGTAGTCATGCCACCTCTGCCAACAGCCATGCCCCCTCTTCCTCTCCCCCTGGAGCCCCTCACGCCGCCTTGGATCATACCTCGACCTGCGGGAGCGCCTCTTCCAGCTATCGTGCCACCCCGCATCGGTTGAACAGGGTTTCTCCCTCTACCACCAATCATCGCGCCGCCGCGGGCCGCAGCCTTAACCGGTGCTTTGAGTTTCTTCTTCGGCACCCAGAATGACCCGGAGTCTTCGAATGCTTTTTTGATAACAGTTGTCGAGGCCTTGGACATGGTCTTTAGTCCCTGAGCCGCCATCGCCGCTCCACTGGAAACAGTGGCTCCGCCCGGTGCGGGGGGGTTCTTTGTCATAGGGCGGATAGTGGTCCTGGTGGTTGTTGTCGTGGCTGGTCGTGGGGTGGTAGCGACCATCTTGCGGGGTTGTTGGAAAGTGCCTTGTGTGGCGGGGGTCCTTGAGAGCATGTTTTGGTAGTCTGTTAGGTGCATTGATACTTGGGCTTGTTGAGATGGAAGGGTAGTCATTGGCCAGGGGGTGGCTTGAGCGTGGTACTGTTGCTGGAATGGAGGATGTGGGTGAGCAGCTTGGAAGTACGGCGGCTGGGTTTGAGGGGTTGGGCACCCAGTTTGACCAGGATGGATCTGCTGAGGGTGGGCTCCCATTGTGTCGTGGTAGGGGGAAGGGGGAAAGCTCGTGTCGAATGCGGACTCAGGACTATTTATCATTCCCGGGGCTGGAGTTCGAGAACCTGATGACAGTGAAAGGTTCCTGTTGTGGAGGATGGGAACATTGATTGGGCCAGGTGGCAGCTGTGGCATGGGCTGTTGCAGAGTTGGCGCTGTGGATTGCGACCGGATCTTCGGCGGTGGGGAATTTGGCACACGAATGATGTTTGTTTGTGCAGCTGCTGAGGGCGATGGAGCTGTCAGACCGGTTGTTACAGCGATATCTGTGAACACCCTGTCTTCTTCTGAAAACCCGCTGAATGTGGCTGATAGGTGGACCCTCTCTTCTTTATCCTCTTCCTTTCTGGTGACTTCAGGAGTGGGGGATTTAGTCTTCGCAGGGGAAGTTTGCTTTGGTGTCGAGGGAGTTGGTACATCGCTGCCGGCGACTTCTGCAATGCCTTGGGGGAGCGGAGTTGAGGGTGAGGAACTAGATTTCACAGGTTTACGAATCGGTGCAGAGGTAATAGGAGGGGTGTAGTGGGTGGGAGCAGGTGTTTGCGAAGCTCGATGTTCAAAGTGGGATTGAGGAATCGGAGTCTGAGGAGGTAGATGATTAGGTTGTATTTGTTGTTGTGCTTGCGCTGGCAGTTGGTGATGTGCTTGTGTTTGTGGTTCCTGTTGGTGGTGCATTTGCGGTTGGGATTGCAGTTGCTGGGGTTGCGGTTGGGGTTGTCCCGCAGCGGTGGGGTCAACAGGAATAACAGCCGGGTGCTGATACTGCTGTTGATACTGTGAGGCAGGAGTGGCCGAAGGATTAAACCCCTGGATCTGCTGTTGCGGGAGATTGCGAATATTTCCTGGTGGAGGTGTTGGTAGAGCATTTTGCTGGGCTGTATTCGGACCATTAGAACTTCTTCATATCCATCACACAGCGGTACCTGACACAAGGCAAACAGCCATGTGGCCGCCCTTTCATCCCAACTCTTGAGTATGGATGAGAGAGAGACTCACGATAATCCCAAGTAACCGTCCCTGTCACCGGATTATGAAAGTAAAACTTCTGTTGTGACTGATCCCAATGTGCAGCCCAGCCTTGCGGGACCTGAGGGGGTATCGGAGTGCTCGGATTAGCAAAGCCCGGTTGCTGCATAGGCTGTTGTGGGACAGCCTGTGTTTGATACATTTCACAACCAAGAATGCTCTATCGGGAAAAAAAAGATATCACGGAATAGGAGTTATGGATAGGAGGGAACAAACGACATCGAGATATAGTGGAGAGGGGAAACAATAGGGTACAGGGTCGATTTTCAGCCGCAGCCAACAATGTCTCTCTCTTCTGTGCCCGAGTTAGGAAGTTAGGAATTTGTGTCTGTGTGATTGGTTGACCGCAGCCACTGTAACTAGTTAGGGGGGATTAAGCGAAGCTTCCGCGATGTTTGTAAAAGCGCATCACTTCCTGGTCCCCTTTCGAGAAAGTAAGGGTTTGTGTCACTTTGTGTGACCTTAGTGCATGAAGTTTGACTGATGCTGTATTCCTGTGTGAGGATTTGGCCCCCCTCATCACCAGAAGATCAAAACCGATAATGTCTTTGGTAAATTCATGGTGTAGTGCTCTTCCTCTTTGCGAGTGCTGTCGTGTGCAGCTAGGCAAATCTGCATACGGTAGGAAGGGTTGGACTGAGAGGGAGTGGCAATTCAAGCGAAAGGCTGGCTTAAGGCGATCGTCCGGATTATTGTTTTTCCGGTACTCGAATGACGGGTTTGATGAAAACTGGCGTCAAACGCATCAAAGACTTTTGGAAGAGCCCAAGTGGTCACGGATCACCCAACCCCGGGGTGTTTTCTAGGTCTGAGCAGAGCATGGACTGGGATAGTTGAGGGTGAAAGTTGAAAGTTGGCGGTCGGTTTGGATCACATACATAGAATCCAGAAGAGTTCAGTGATGGTTACTCCAGAATGAAGGAGCCGGAAGTGCTTAGAGTATAAAGCGACTTATATGACTTACCCGCATGGCGCTCAGGCTAGTTGAGATCTTGTTCTCCGACTGGCCCGGAAGGTGCTGGTCAGTACCCTCGTGTATCTCTTAAGGTATTGTAGTACTGGTATGTCTCTCCCTTCAAGATGTGACTTTTAGACTTGTTCCGGAGTTTCGCTATTTGTGTCGGAAAAAGAGCTTATGTTTCATATTGGTATGTAACCATAAGGCTTGAAAGAAAAAAACGGAATCTAAGCCTTATATAGCCTACCGAACAATCTCCAAAGAGGTAGCTTTATTGGTGGGTGGGATAAACAGTCGCCTGCGCAGTTCCACTGGGCACTGCGTTGGCATAAAACGTTGTACTCCTCTAGCAGCGAGAGATTCGCCAGACTCCTATTTCTTGATTAGCTTGAGGATTCGAGCCCAATACACGGGATGGGTACTGTGAAAGCGTTTGTGGTAACTCTAGAGCCGCATGATAAGGCGCCGCTGACTATCCCACGGTTTCCTTGAGATTCAAGGGTAAAACCCGAGCCGGATGCTGTGGCGGTGAATGTGGCGCATATGCCATTGGTGTGCGATGTTCCTGCGCTGACGGTGCAACCTCCAGTTACGCCTCCGGTCTTGACGTTGAGACAACCGCTGCCCAAGAGGACACCGCCTGTTGGTGCTGAAGAGCAACTTGTTGTGGTGGTTGATGCTGCTCCATATTTGGGGAGATATTTCACTCCTGAAGCCGCACACGTAGACTTAATTCCGTCTATCGGAGATTGGTATGAATTCACTCAATTTAAATCTAGAAACGAACCGTGAGGGTGGGATGAATTCGCCTGTTTGAAGACTTCCTTTGACGTGGTAGTGGTACCGGATCCCATTGAATCCGCTATTATTGCACCTGATGGTACAAGTAACCGGAAACCCATGAGCGGCGATAACAGCGTTTTGGACAGCGGCAAATGTTTATGTTTTTGTGGAAGAGGGCGTGATACCAGCAACTGCCAGGGTATATTTAGAGAAGCCAAAGATTAGCTTGGCTCTAACTTGGTGCCTCGGGTTTAATTACCTTGTAAGAGTCCAAAGTCTTGAACAAATCGACAGTGATACGGAGGAAATACAGAATAACATTCAGTATTGAGAATGTTAACGCAAGTCCCATGTTTGTCCCATTAGTTTTTCTAGAGGCTCTCATCATTGCCTTGAGGCCTTTCCAGTGCGGGTCCATATAGCTGAGCAGTACAGCCTCTTCCCCAGCCTCAATACTCGCCCGAATACCAGTGTACTCCCTGGATGCGTCGCAATGCTGCTCCCAGGTCCCGTCGCAATTAGGCCAGAGTCCATGTATAGTCCAAGAGTCGACTGCAAGAATAATTGCTATTTCGTAAAACCCCATAACCACACCTGGAACACCTACCTGGGCTGGTGGAAGTTTAATCCCAAAAATATGTCAAGAGAAGTTGCCCTCCTGGATAATTGAAGCAACAGGCGCTGGGAACGGCTGCAGTATTAAAGCAGCTGACTTCGGTGTTCGAGCAACTTGCCGGAGCTCCTGCAGAGCTTGAGAGACTCCTAGCATAGGCCTTAAAACCCAGAGCAGCCTAGGCAGACCCGAGAATCCAAAAGGTGAAACGTATAACCGTGCCAAGGTTAGAGAGAGACATTGCAACTGCCCCCCAAATTCCTCAGCTGGGGATTTGCTCATAAGTGCTCTACAATCGCCATCCTAATATTTACCCGGTAGTCCCTTAACAGTCACTCGTTACTCGGACAGGCAAGATGTATCCGAAATCAGGGATCCGCAAAATATATGGCAAAAAGTCCGTGCGTCTCACAAATTCACACTCGTATTTTCGAATACTCGAGTACTTCTTCCCTGGGACGAGTGCCATTATGCCAATCAACATGTCGAAGCGTTTCCCCTTACCGTACTTCCTCCAAGAGGTGTAGTCGTACAGGGGGGCTCAATGTCCTACTTCGAATAGTTGTACCTAGTGTACGATGGTATATATATGATTGGATATTGAGAAACTTCTCTTTAATGAAATTGGGAATACTCAGGGTGGGTGACAACTAATTGGGAAGGTGAAACGGGGCTCACGCTAAAGAGCTTATCCATACCGGTATGTTCAAGTTTGGTGGTAATCAGAACCCTCAGCAGGCGGTGATCGCTGGTTGTTTGCATCTTTGGTGGTGGGGGGTTTGGCGTTTTTCATGCCGGTGGGATGACCGTCCTAGGCATACAATACATTGGAGGACGAAGAGCTGAGAAGCCTGGTTGTTCTTTTGCCGTTGATCATAGGACAGCGCCTTGATTGTTTTTGACATGCTTGCCCTGGAGCTCTTATTGTGGTGCACCTGGTCAGTCTTTTCTTTGCTATTAGTGGTACAGGTTTGGGCCCGGTATTCAGTATCATTTTCTTTTCCTCCGGATCATTTCAACCTTCCATGTGAAGAATCTCCGGCACCAATGTCACTGTATGAGACACAGGAGAACCAACGCCTTCATGGAACATCCCTTGAATTTTGGTGCTTGACGCCCCGTCAAGCATTACTCCCCTGTTCTTAGAACAAAATGACTTGCTATGACAGTTAGTCTCACACTGGTGCCTAAAAAAGAGCTGCCGGGGCTTCCAATTCCCCCTTTATTAAACTATAATATCATATCTATTGTCATACTGAGGGCACGGTTAGTGAGCTATAGAGAGGGAATAGGGCATCTTCCCTGCACGTAAGCATGGCCGGCCAATGAAGGTTGAGGGAAGGAGCTTGAATACGCGCGGACGTTGGGGCCTAGAATTTATATACCATAAGAACTAGAATAATTGAGCATCACGCTAGTTGCTGCTCCTAGTAAGATCTGTCACATTCTTTCTTCTTATTAGCCTCAGCGGGGACTGGGAGTCTGATTTCTTTCGGTATGATCCCGTGCTTTATTCGGGGGGGGGGGATTCGGCGGGCCAGTGGTTATAACGGTTGCTGGGGGTACGGGTCTGGGCGGATTGTTTTTTAGGATAGATGTAATAACGTTAGCTCTAATCGAGAGTTCTATTGGGAAGGGCTCGGGAGCCAGGCACTTCAAGAGAGTTCATTGAGTAATCGTTGAAGGTAGTATGATATTTCAGAATATATATTTCTGCATAGTCATGACGATTCAATGGTGTAGAGGTATCATGGGCGCTTGC
Source organism: Tuber calosporum (assembly GCA_003316355.1). Classification (NCBI taxonomy): domain Eukaryota; kingdom Fungi; phylum Ascomycota; class Pezizomycetes; order Pezizales; family Tuberaceae; genus Tuber; species Tuber calosporum. The sequence continues at coordinate 27,439 of QFET01005489.1, read as the reverse complement.
CATCCTGTGTGCGCCCGACCCGGGTTCGATTCCCGGTTGAATCACGAGATCTTCTCTTTTTTGCCCGTATTTTTTTAGTTCAATTTGCTCTTGTTCAAAGTGCCTTAGGCGTGTTTTACCTCGCTAAAGACTTGGGGTTGCAAAAAATACTTCTAGCCCAGTTTTTCTCCTGCCTACCGATGCGGGTGAAATGGTGGCGACAACGTCGCGCTGATATAATGCTCGAGTATGATAATTCAGTGATTGTGATTTTGAAAAGGACGTCGCAAGATCCAAAGTTCAAAAATTCTAGGAATTTTTTCTTCTTGGTCTCAGAATGCCCAAGACAAGATGAGTCGAGATTCGAGAAAAATGCCAGAGTATATCTGATACTTCAAGGCAGTTTTTGTCGTATGGCTTGTTAAAGTGCCACTTGCGTCTTCAGAAACAGTTTCAGAGAGAAATAAAAAAAAATTGAGCAAGAAAAGCCACTGACTGCAAGCTGTGACAAGCTTTTGGAAACTGCAATAAGTCGGTTCCCAACACTTTGTTCTCAAATTGCCCAAGGTAGGAGAATTTGGGATTAGCTGACGCTTGTAGAGTAACCACTTTGAGGGATATCTTTTACATAATTATAGATTGATAGTGTAATAGGCACTAGTCTATGTGAGCTGTATACAATAGAGTACAGTGGCAGGTTTGCTAGTATTCAGTCTTTAAGGGAGATTATCGTGATATGAAGGCAAGAGATGCTTGAATAGATAGAGAACATGAAGGGAAGCAAGAGGGTCACTATTGCACCAAGTGTATTTGTCAATTAGGCATCTGTCTGAAGTTAGAGGCTTCCAGCTGGTGAGGAAGCCAGTCTTGAATACATGAAATCTTACAATCAAGAGTTGAGGCTCTGGAAACCTGCAACTATGATCATTACCAGTGAGTGTACAGCTACCAGAATCCTGTAGTCCTGCTGGAGTCCTGGAAAGCCTGGAGCTTTCCCACAACATAACTTGGTCTCTACTGCCAGTATACATGACCACTACTTCCCTTGGAATTCCTGAGGCATAACCCTGCTGGTCCTTCAAAGCAAACATAGAGAAATACACTGGAATCCAGAGATTCTGGTAAGGAAACACAATACAAAAGATATCAAATCAAACAAGCAACAACTAACAAAGGATAGGCTACCAGAAATGGTATACAGTTACTAGGACATGTGTACATGTTACACATAGTAAGTAGGCTTTGTAGAATAATTGCAGATCGCCAGGCCTATTCTCTCTCAATTGCACATCGCGCTCCCTACAATGGAGTAAGTTAGTCTGATTTGATGAATTTTTCGGATCATTGGGTGTAGTTGGATCCGTGACGAAAAGGCGGGTATACCGGTACTAAGGTAAAGGGGTAACTACAAGTATTTTTACGAACGCTGTAATTTGTTAGATGCATAGGAGGTAGGATCTGTTCTTGTATCTTTGCTCGGTCCTGATTCTCAGAACTGGGGATCACTGCCATAACATCATCGTCCAATTGCTGACGGATGCGGTGTTACTCTGTGGCGCAGTGTGGGGCTGGTGCGGTTTTTGTGTGCTAGTGGCTACAATGCGTGACTTGTTGAGGGGATTGCGGTGCGCGTGCAGGGGGGGAATCGTGCTCAAAACCGCCGGGCTCTGTATCGCACCGCAATAACTCCGATAGAGAACAGATTCCCTTCTAATAAAACACCATGCTTGCTCTTTGTTTGCCCAATTTTCCCCCACCATCGGGCCCTGCCTTAAGGATGCAGGGCGTTTAGAACTAAGTTAGCTTTTATTGCTTTGGAACGCCGGTGTCAGCAAAAGCCTAACGTTTTCTAGCGTGCAAAAGGCTTGAGTGTACTTGTACCTGTACACCTATATTCTCGACTCGATAGCTGCATCCAACCTCATGATCATGATCAAAGAAATAGGAAACGGTTTGCAATGCGGAATCGTCAAGATGAAGTGTGCTTGGGGATCTACGTGGTGGGGAAGAATCTATGAGGAAACGTATTAGGGATTTAAATTTTATAGTAACGCTGAAGCGATGGAATAAATGGCTTGACGGTCAAGTAGTAATTGGCGTGGGCGTAGTTTTTCTACCTTTTAGGAATATATCGAGTGACAGAATTGCCCCTTCATCCACACTACTTTCAATGCTTTAAAAATATAGAAATGTTTCTGATTTTCCCTCGGGGTCTCCCGGCCACAGAGCAGCAGGAATTACCTTCTGAGGTTGCCTCTAAGTCGCAGATATTTATGGGCGTCTAAAGAAGTTCGCGGGTATGATATATACAAGTATGATGCATCCACGAAACAGAAATGTTCGTGAAACATGTCTCATATCAACTGGCTACTCTCGCCGGGCGGAGGTGATTGGGAGGTCGCACCAGAAGACAGATCGCCCCCCTTTCTTTCAGCCCCCGATACTCCTACAAATTGCCGTACCGTTTTTACCCTACCATTTCTATCCTACCATTTCTACATTCAACAACATTTTCAAGAGGATACCATGGTCCAAATCACAAATACACAATCGGTCAACTTCGGCGACAACAATGCCCACTGCGGCAACACAACAGGCAGTTTCAACAACGCCTTCTATAAGTTTGACGAGGATGCACAGATTATGCGTTGGCTCTCCATTAGAGCCAAATAACAGGCATCAAGGCGCGCGCACCGACCGATACGGCAATGTTGGGGGTTGGGTTTTGGAAACAAGCGAATTTCGGGAGTGGAGGGGTGGTGAAGTTGGAGCTGATAAGGACGTCTTGTTTTGCTCCGGGAATCCGGGAGTGGGCAAGACAGATCTGAGGTACGGTAGTGGTGGGTTTCTTTGACAGAAGCAGATATGGCTGACGGCGAGAAATGCTAGCCCCAAAGTTATCGACAACCTGTGCGATCAGGCAAAGAAGGATCTGCCGAGCTAGATCTGGGAAACGTTCCTGCACTGAGGACACTACTAGCACCTTGTTTGGGTCTTGTCACGGTCGAGGTGTCTTCACCCACTCTCCGACTGGTGCGCTTTACTCTGCAGGAGCATCTATTTCAAAGCCCCCACTCAACAATTGCCGAGGTTTGCCTGACATACCTCAATTTTGGTCGTGTCAGGGAACTTTCACCATCTCTTCGCTCGGCTCCCGCAACAATGCCTCATCTAGGATATGCTTCTTATTGGGGAAAGCACGCAGGAAGGGAGATGACAGAAAATGCGAAAATACTTGCTCTGAAGCTTCTCGATAGATTGGATGAGCTTATATCTTCTCGACTGCTATAACGCCGCCATCGTGAAGGCCGAAGCCCAGGCACTTATTTACCCAAGTACTGGTGGCAACCGATTCACAGGGCTCCACGCAGTCGCATTTTCCGGAATTGTGGGGATAGTTGCTGCTGTGTTTGAGATGAAAGAACGGGATGTTAACGCAACTGATGGCATGGGGAGTGCAGCTCTCATATGGGTGCTACAAGAGGCCATGAGCAGGTGGTAAAGGTGCTTTTGGAACGGGGGGATGTCAACCCCGATCAGGCAGACAGAAAGATGTCCACACCGCCACGCCTAATTACCAAAACCAAGCCCCGCTGTCGTTAGCTCTTTCTAAAGGACATGGTGGAGTTGTGAGGACCTCACAGGAACGTGACTGCGCTAAACCCGACAGAACCGACCAAGGTTGCCATAAATCCCTCCTGCCATCCACTCAGCATGGGGGCGAGCGCCTGGTGGAGATAGAGCCCAAGGTGATAATCTTAATACCGACGTCACAGACCTTAGCAACCAACCTACACTCCCACCAGCTGACCCCAACGAGCCGGGAGGGGTGTTTGATCTTGAGGACTCTATTCCCAAGCTGTCAGACGGCTACCCCTCCCCAATGGAACCATCCAGGCAGCCCAAACGCTCTTCCATGTTGTCCCCGACGCCCTGGCGCCCCTGAAGGAAAGCCCATCCTCAACCTAACGACACCCGATCAACTTTTGCAGTCGACCAACACTGGGGCACCTCCACTTCCCTTTGTCTCTTATCTTTCCTCGTTTACATTCTTTCTTCGTTATCACAAGTACTCTGATCCCACGAGTAATTACCGAGTACAAGATCGGTGCTTTCAAGACCTCGCTCGGCTTAGATGTAAACAGGATACTGGGCATTCGTTACAGTTTTAGCTGGTAATTTGCAATTCATCCCCGCTTCTTAATGTTCATCCCCCCCATTTCCCGCGAATATTTGCCTCAGGTTTTCTGAACAGTAGTGTACAATACGGCCCATTACAGGTAAATGTGTATCGTAGAGGTCGGCAGTTTGCTCTAGAGATCCCTATCCATACCCGCAAGCAGGAGGCCTATCGCTTCTTAGTAGCTTCTTTCATGGCACCAAGCAATCACCATCTTCTGTTCCTTTTATAGACTATCCCTTCTACCACAATGCTAACTGCTTCTACAACATACCATCAGGGCAGGATCCCAGATCGGTGATCTGGAACCCTAAAACCTTAAACAGACTTGTTTACCGCTCTACCGCAATGCCCTTACAGCAATGGCAATATCAACAAATTTAATATCATATATGCGAACTTCCACATTAGGCACAGCCATAAGGTTTTCACTTCCATTCCTATACCAGCCCTCATTGTCGTTTTTGTCTAGACATGCAATCCGCGATGCCAACCACCGTTCCTGAAATGCTCATCATTCTAGTGATAGCAGTACAACATATTCCGGACAATAGAGATGTTGGGAATATTACTTCAATGTGGCGGAAGTATGTCCGGCACTGTATATAGGTACCTCTCATGGGTATAAGCGCCGTGGCCTCTAGCACAATTAGCAATAAAACGGATATAGGATATTGATACTTTTTCTACCACCAATTCATGCCTCCCTACGGTTCCCATATCCAGCGAGCCTCTACTTCTCTTCAATCTCTCGCCCCGCAAACTTCACCCCCAACAAGAGATGTTTAAATAGTACTTTCGGATACGTACTTTCTACGTCTTCGAGCACGACAAAGCCTGTCTGTACTTTAGTCTCGGTTTTAAGCTACCCAAGTTCAGCTTGCTCCACCTGCCTTTCCTCCCATGCTGCTGCTCAGTCAGCTGATCAAATATGCAATTCTGTTTACCTTTACTTTCTCCGGTCTTCCATGGTGTATCCTTTAATATCTCCATTCATTGCTATTTGTGGGTTGCTGATTCACAGTATAAATAGTGGGTCTCTATGGACCTCTCTGATAGAATTAAAGTTCTTAAGTCTCGCTCTCTTGAAAGTCTCCGATATACATTGCGATTGCCCACCTTCAATACGAAGGCATGTATGCAGGCACTCGAGTGATAGTGCGTGTCCCCAGAGCCGTCCTAAAATTGTGTATGGTCTTAGTTTCGGCAATTTGACAAACTGGGGCTGGGCCGATTGCGCTACAACATGCCCCGCTCGTACATGAGTAGCGGTGCCCTCGGTCGGCCTGCTGGACAGAGGCGGTATCTCACTAAAGAGAGGGGGGTTTCAGGCCCTCATAATTTAACGGGTCCTAATGAAAGTACTATGGCTGGAAAATGTAAGAAACACCCCAAACCCATCAAGGAGATGGGTTTTTGGATCACCCTACCCCCTTGCGACCGGGTAGTGTCGAATTTCATCGAGAGCCCAGGATTCTGGCAAAGACAGGGACTTTTGTTTTGTGTTCAAAAGATACATTACTACTAACCTTAACGGCTCCAAATACCTACCACTTCACCTATACTTGAGATAGGGATTGGTAATGACTGTATTATATATTTCAGATATTAGATGCTCTTCAAATCTATTTCAATGTCTATTGTACGAGAATCGGTGGAATAGTAGTATCTAGTAAACCGCTACTTTCGGCGTGAGTTGGCTTATATCCCGCAGCCTAATAGAGGGCATGAGTAATAGCAGTAAATATCTCAAACTAGTACCGTGCCACCCACGCACACCCCACTCCATCCTAGGCGTTTTAAAACATAATCTGGACTTGAGGTTCTTTCTCGACCATCAACCATGCTCCTGAACAATCAACCAGACTCTTGCAGCTCCCACAGCAATCACAGAACCCTAGCTTCCTTCGATAGTTCCCAGCGTAGTTTTAATATCGGCCTTGAAACCTTTTAATCTAGCCTCCCGGATGTAAGGCCCTAGTGAAAGTCATATGTAAACTTGCCCCCGCCAGACTTAAGGTTGAGGGTGACCAGCCCGGGCTTTTCTAATCACTGCCGGGCTGGACTGTGGCCGCAGTCTGGCTTTGAATGCTTATCTGACCGGGCCTGGCCGGGCTACAGATATCCGCAGGCGTTAGAGTGATGACTGGTGATTACTCTAATAAATTTTCATAAAATTGTTCATTTATGCGGGCATTTATTTTTTGGTCATTGAAAAACTAATAATGTCTTGCAAAAGCAAAAATAGATTAGACTCAGACATTCGCGAAATCAGGGTGAAGCTAATTGCGTGAAATTGCATTGAATGAACACTAGTACACTGTCCACAGATCCTTTCTTTCTATCGTTGAAACTAAGTATCTTGCCCGCACCCCCTGCATTCCCCCTATCTATGGCACCTTTTGATTCCGTCTGACCAGTATCCTGTTTGAACTCATATCAAGTGAATATAAAAAGAAGAGGTAGCATTAACTAAGCAATATACCATTTTTTTCAAAAGTATTCACTTCAAGCCACTGAAGATATCTGCCAGAAACTAGCAAAATATTTGATAATCAGATGGCACCTTCAGAACGCTTCTGCTCTGATACCTATGGGGAATTCGCTTCATAGGTCGGATTCGGTGGATTTAGATCTCACTGCGTTTTTTACAGGTAGTAGGTCTCGACATCAGCTTCTCGACAGCTAGTTTGTCCCTCATTAAGACTCAGTAGTCAGTTACAACGGCAGGGAAAGTACCCGACCCGAGAAGGTCACTGCGATGCAGGGGCTCATCATTTCAGAGGCCCACCGAACAAGGGATAGGGGGGACAATTTCGTGCAAAACAGGGATCATTTTGCAGGCCCGCCGCCGCCCTTGTCTTGTGCGAAAACATCCCCCCTGGTGCTTGAACGAGTAAACTGCCAAGGACCGGTGTGTGCTTGAAAGGGTCAAGGGGAGGAGGAACTGCTTCAAGAAGTATCATAATAAATTCTCACATAATCGCGACCTAAACACAAAATTTCTTCTCTTTCGACAGTTCGATTTCTTTTCAAGAGTGGCGACTCTTCGCCTCCCTTCTTTACCCTTGCTAGCGTATTATGGTTCTTCTGTCCGGCCGCGGCGTGCGAAGCTATACGAGTACAGCGCAGCACAACACATTGTCTTAAAAGCTAAGCTGGTCAAGTGCTTGTGTTAAGACAACGCAGGAGCCTAAACCCGCTGGCCACCCGATTCTGAACGATTCTAGGGGAGAATCGAAAAAGTGCGTAGCTAAATACTGTGTGAGGCTGGAACGAAAACCGAGTGACGAGTCAAGTTTCACGGATGTGGCCACTGCTGAGGATGTCTCAAAACTGTCAGCCTCAAGGCAGGTGAACACCCCCTCGGGGCGTTGGAAGATCCTTGCCGAATAAGGGGTAGTGAGCACCTTAGTGGTCTGGGGACTTCCGAAAACCTTATCTCCACATGCAGTTGATTCTCCGAAGTGCCTAAGACCGGGGTTTAGTCATCTGTGCCCCGTGGTGGTGAGGCGCTTAGGTCGAGTTCCGCTGCTGTGGGAGGAGTGGGGGATTGAGCACTTCGCATAAGTACCGATAAAATGCGCTTCCCAGGTGTGCCAGCGAAGCCCATGAGGCGGACCTTAGACTACCCAGCAGGTTATCCGCAGATGCTCGAGTGTATTTGGCGGATGGTCGTCTGGGGTCTCTAGATAGGGAGGTCAGAATATCGGGGACAGGGCGATCTCGAGATTCTACCTAGGGCGCCGGACTTGAAGTTTCATAAGTACGTTGGGGTGCCGATAGTCTTCTTGGTCGGATAAAACACTACGGCTAGCACCTCACTGCTAAAGTTATCGCACGACGCACCAAGGCAGCCCTACTATGAAAGTAGTTGGAAGAGCAAAGGACCTGCTAACATATGCTCGAGTTGTAAAGCGGAAGGTACGGGTTGGATTTGGTTTCATCGCTTTGAGATTGGGAAGACAAATTGAGGTTCTGTTTCTGGAGCCTAAACAAACTTTAGATATTACCTATCTTAGTGTTGTTAGTATTTTGATATTTTTTTATTTATCTTGTTTTGTTTCGGGCCTTTTCCTGTTCTGGGAGGGGATAGGAAGTATGTTTAATCTCTTATGGCTATCAGGGGTTGTAGGGGTAGATATGGACTTGGTTGAGAAAGGTCTGTTGTTACCAATGGTTCTGATGGCTTTGGCGAAATGGTCTAGAGAGCCCAGGTTAATATCATTAATGTTATTGTTATTGTTATTGTTATTTCGATGTTAACCCCGCGGTCCGATTATAGGTAAATTCTTGTGCGAGTGCTATAATGTAACAAGTATCCTTGAGGACCCTGTGATGCGGGAAGGATCCCCTCAGACTCTCCCAATGTCCACTACGTTTCGCGCCTCGCACCAGGCCCCATGCCGATATCAGGGCTTATCTTTTGTACCTCTCCACCTCTCCCAAGTGGATAAACGCCACTGTTTCCTTATTTAACGGCCGCATTCAAACCGCAAAGCCTGGGTTGATAGCAAAAGCCTTCTTCACATTGCTAACTAACTTTACTTCTGAACCAGTGCCTCTGAAAAGAAGGCCATGGGATGAACTGCACACTAGACACGTGGAGGGTGTGCAATACGGGAGTGTCCAGTTTGGGATTTTGGACCATAAGATATTGGCATGCTTCTCCCGAGGTTAGCTTATGTTGCATCTGCATAGACTAACAATGCGCTTTTGCTAGGATGACCAGAAACCAACAATGCAGGGTAGGTATCTCAAGGGCCGTGGGGGCTGATGCAGGGGGTCCCCAATTTTTTTTTATAAGACACCTTGAAGCCGGGACCCATTCATTGTTCCAAACACGGACTGAGCCGTGACGCAGTACCGGTAGTTGAGTTTTTAGCTCTCAAATAACTCTGATGTTTAGTGGCACTCACTCATTTTGAGACAAAGTAGCTACCCGTTGAATAGGCGTCTAAAGGAGACCGGAATACAGCAGCAGGGAAGCTTAACACACACAAGTGGAAACCGAGTTACCGGCATTACGGGGCAGAGGTTTAGTTCTATTCGCTGCTTTGTTCACATTCTCGGGGATGCATTCGGGAGCCTTGGAATATCCAGTGGAGCAACACATGCACGAATTTTCCAAAAACGATTCTGTACCCGCCATACTGTAATGAACAACCTTGAACTACCCGCTTGAGTGTACCCCATATCGCTAAGACGCCTTTGGGTAGCTACTCTTCCTTCCATGCTCTTGCTACAGGAGCGAATCAGCAACCCCGCACTTCCAAGGCTGATTTAGTTATCACTTTTGGTCGCGCATCACGTACCCGTACCTACCAAAGAAGGAGCCTACCATCAGTGAGTTTTCTCCAGTGTGGTTACTCGGCTGAGGGCTGAGGCGCTGCACTCTGTGCGAAGCCATCATATTGGTGGCCGTTTACCCGTTTGGGTGGTGTCTCCTCTTATAGGAATAAAATTGATTATTACTTGTTGCACTTTTCCACTCGTCATCCTTGCGTTGATTACTTGCCATGGAGGCCTCTCTATTGGCTAAAGGTATATCCCAATACAACAGCAGCTGATTAATAGGGTAAGAAGTGAAGTATTGGAGGTGGTGTTTGGAGAAATGACACGAAACATCATGTAAGTTTAGCGAGGCTCAATGGGACGACCGGAACCAGACGGTACTACAGCAAATTCTAACTTGGTGGTGAAGATACTGTATTAACTTTAATGGAAGCCTTCAGTTCCGTGTAACCAAGCCGGTGCATGACGGTGCAAATAAACTCATGAATGAGCATGTCTTACCCTGTCTTGATGATTGCTAGGATCTTGGTTATCATACAAGTACTTGTACCGTGCTTGGATTCCCGGATTGACAAGTCCAACTCTATCTTGATACGGAGCTAAGCGCCTTTGGGTGCTCATATGAGGTCAATACAAGTGGATAGCATAAAAGACGGATGTGGTAATTAGTACTCGGTTGACAAGTAATCGATTAGGCAGTGAGTGAAAACCTGGATTACTCGAGCACATTCCTGGGCGTCTGCCCCTGCCGAGGAGAAAGAGTGTTGATGATTCCAATAGAGGGAGGTTGGCGCCTTTTATCGCAAAAATTAACCGCCAAGTGACCCAATTACCGTATTATCACACAACCTGGAAACCCGAGAAGGTGCCTCTTGCTTACCAGGAAGACAAGAATAGTAACCTCGGGCAGGGATCTTGAGTTGTGGGACTTCCTGCAAGCAGAGGCAAGATGGTTTCTTCCCCCACGTTTGGCAAATGCGAACAATCGCACACTGGATTGATCCGCTAGGGGAGTAGAAGAAAAGAAGAAATTGAGGCACAGTAGATCAAATCCCATAAAGTGAAATGGAGTTAATATTTGTATCTAGACTGTAGAGTACTTGTAGCATGGAATAATGCCTAAATATTTTGGGGTTTATCCCTTTGTGAACACTTCCATAAAGTTTTCCCTTTGAAAATATTGATGGTTACTGTGCCCAACCCTACCCCCCCAGACGGCCGCCCGACTCCCCCGTTCGCAGTCAAAACCGGTACAAGTATGCAAGTACGATATAAATTCTATTCAGCCCTGCCGACATGTGGCCCCCAAACCTTTATCCTGTTTCTGACTGGGGAGATATCACATGAGAGCATTGTGGGTTGCTGACGACTTTGATGGTTTGGCGCTTGTAAGATTATGTGAAAAGGGATGATGGGTGAGAGTGCTGCATCTGCTACCCCACCACCATAACTTACGGAATAAATCATTCCCGCACATTCACTTATGCTAGATATATACCCCCCGTTCCCTGCGCCCTAAACCTCTGTCACACTACGGGGTATCATAGAAGTAAACCCCACAGTATATCAATACCAGAAACGCCTGCATGGACCCTCCATCGCAATATGTTGATCTTTGCTTTTCTTTTTCTTTTCTCTTCCCATCTCTCTCTCTCTCTCCCCTACTTGCACTCGAGCACACTCCACCTTTCCCAAATTTGTTCTCCTCTTAATACCGTTCATTCCCTTCCCTTCAACGGCGAGGATGAGATCTGACGAGTAAACAACTAATCCAGAAAATGATCCCTAATTACGGAACCTCGGATTCTCCAGAGAGCGCCGATGTTCGGGATGCGATTACACACCTTGCCGAAGTGAACGGTTTGTCTGGGTACGATAAAGGATGGACCCTAGGGAACCGTACAAATCCCAATCCCGCGGCGGGAGATGGAGGAAATTCGTTATTTATAACAAATTTGGTGATGACCGCATTTGCTATCGCCATCGTTTCCGGGAGGATTTATACTCGGGCATATGTGGCTGGTGGGTTGGGAGGCGACGATTATTCTATGGTTGCGGCGGTGGTGAGATTTTCAGGGAAAGTCGGGGAGAAGCTTTTGGGCTGGTGCTGACAGTGGGGGGTAGGTCGTTTTGATATGTTCGGCGGGGATGATGTGCTATGGTGGGTTATTATATATGGCAAATTATCAGACAATTTGAAGCTAAACGGAAAAATAGGCGTCAAGCAAGCCGGCATCGGAAAACATCTCTCTAACTTGGGGCCCGACGAGATAACGAAAGTTCTAAAGGTTAGGAGTCCGTATACGTGATGTAGAGACAACCTAATTAACTGTTCAGATAACATACGCCCTGCCTATCGTTCACACACTCGGCCTATTCCCTATAAAGATGTCTCTACTACTTTTCTACCGGAGGTTATTCCGTCAGAATCGGTTTCTGCAGCGAGTAGTTAAGGGTTTCATGATTTTTGAGACCATTCAGACATTTGGGTCGGCTATTGGCCTTGTTTTTATCTGCACACCAATCGACTCCTGGTGGAATATCATGCGCCGTGCTCAGGATTGCCCTGCCCCTCGCCAAATTATGACCATCTATGTTGGTGTGCGAGCGGTCAGCGTGTTGACGGATGTGTTAGTTGTCCTCCTACCAATGAAGTGGGTGTGGGGTTTGAAAGTGTCGGTAAAGCAAAAAGTTGGGCTGGCGACGGTTTTCGGGTTGGGTGTGCTGTGTGTTTTCCCTTTCCATATCCCTTGGGGGGTACGGACTAACACCGACAGAACATGTATCACCGCTATCCTGCGGCTTGCTCTTTTGCCTAAACTTTTGCTCTCGATCGATGTTCCTTGGAATGTAGTTCCTATCTCCTCACTCGGCCGGGCTGAACAGTGTCTAGGCATAGTAACAGCAAGCATTCCAGCCCTCACGGCTCTGATTTCAAAGTAGCGCAACCCCCTCCACTCCGCTTTCACAATCAAGCATCACCTAACAGACATAAAACTGTAGATGGCGCGGTCGCCTCCCTCCTTGGCCAAGAAAAGACTGTGGAGCATCCTCCGGGCTCTCAGGCCCTGCGATGGCCAACCCCTCGGCCCAAGACTTTGACCTACTGGCCTACGCCTACGACCCCGACAGAATGAACGTGGTGCACACGACAGTGTATACCGGGAATATTCCTGGGCGTCGGAGCAGGGGCTCCGGATCCAGCAACGAGCATCTCATGGAGGAGGGCGAGAAGAGGTGGTTGAAACCGAACACCATCTCCAAGACCACCACCGTTGAAGTGAAAATGTCCTTGCGTTGATTCATTTGTTTTTTGCTGGGGTTCATGTATGTTATGTGATCGAACTTCCGTTTTGCGATTTCTCGGGCCCATCGTATTATAAAGCGAGAGCGCCTTTCTTCTAGTCCGGGGGTTAGAGTTTTATTTATCCAGTGTATAAAGACCCTTTCTGTGGACACTGTACCCGCGCGGCCGAGTTGAATCCGGACACCCTCATAGCAGCGACCGCCGGGCCAGTAAATCGACGTCCCCAGAACGCTAAGCTAAGTAGAGTAGTTCTATATATTGGGGAAAATAGGTTGTAGCATATGGGGCCAGACAGGCACTTGTGAGGACTTGGGAAGCGCTTCCTCAGACTGTAATTCATCAAAAGAAGTCAAATATTTCACAAGAAGCCTACAAGGCTGATATCTCATAATCTAAACAACAATTTTGAAGGCAAGATACAATGTCATATGGGCATGGGGTGGTTTTCCGGGTCATGTACCGAAATCAATTGTGAAATAGTTTTCTGTTTTTTGGATTATAACTTATGTGATTACTAATTGTGTTGCCCTGTCTGTGCTCAGTATTGGCCCAGCTATCGCTACTATATTATGAGGGTGTCCGACTTCAACTCGGCCACATGAGCGCCCATAGATTGATCAATATTTCTCACCATTGTTTTCAGGATAACCTCACCGCCGACAGATCGGTGATTTCACCTTTGGAAATCTAGAAATACCGGTATATCATCGGAAGAAAAAAAGTCTTGTCAGTCGAGTTCAAATCAGAGTAAGTAGATAGAGTGTGGGGGTTGTTTCAAGCCATTTTCTAAACCAAAGGAGGAGGAAGGCCCACTGGTGATATTAGTAGGAATAAATATTGGAGATAGGAGAAGTTGACCATTATTAACTAAGACATCACGGAGCAGCTCACGAGGGATGATACTGAATATCGAAAGGTATCTATATACAGGAGATGCCACAATTGAGGAGTGGGAAATTAAAACACTGTGAGTGAAACTAAAAAACATGAGTCACTACCAGACTCCTCCCTCACATCCAATTCTCAGCTAGAATCAGTTCCCAGATACAATACAGGTGATTTAAACTATCTTTCTAGGCGGAGGCCACAGTGTATTGGTGGTTTCAATTTTATTTCCACCCATCAGTATATGCTACTAGAAGAGTAAGGATTCCCAATTCCAACAACTGAAGAACTTTTTCCAAAACAGTTTATAAGCTCCATAAAGAATACCCAAAACTCTAACCTTCTTATATGCACTAGCTTTCGAAAGATCCTTGAGAAAAATACCCTCAAGTCGTTTTTTATATTATGATAATAATAATAATATCACAACATCATTATCATACCCAATCACTCATTATACTCTTTAAGCCCCAGCACCCATCCTCTACGTAGATCCACAGATAGACCCCTAGTATTCCGGAAACGCGGACCGAATTGCCAAAATGTTGACAGATTACTCCCGCTTACTGCTCTAACACCCGAACAATCTATACCGGTGCCTTCCGCCATCCCGAGACCTTCGGGTCTCTGAGGGCAAGGGTGTTTCTAAAGTATTGCCCAAGAAAGGTTCTAGGGGTGGAGACCCACCAGCGCAAGAGCAACTGATCATCCCATGCTCCAAGAAAGAGCATCCTGGCTCTTGTTTACAAATAGAAACTAGCTAAAACAGGAACATATCAGATGGATGCCGCCCGGTAAACACTGTGGAACTGACATTTTCCTAACTTAATCTCCGTAGTGAGCAGATATTGGTGGGAGCGAGGCAGCATAAACCCAAACTCGCTCGCCTTCCACACCTCATTATACCCAAGGAGAATCGGGCTGAAAACAGTCCAAACACGCCCTGCGTTCACTGCAAAATTTGGTTACCCACCGGAATGGACTAAGTCTCATCGCTGTCACAAGGGAATTGAATGTGTTGGCGGTGGGGAGAATCCTGATGGGAAGCATGGCCCACCACTATTGTGGTTAGGTGAGGAAATATTTTCCAAAACAATTGCTGTAGCCGATTACTTGATTTAATGTAACGAACTCTCCTGAAACAGGCATGGGGATATGGTTTAGTGGTATAATACCTCTTTAGCATAGAGGTGGTCCGGCGTTCGATTCGCCGTATCTCCATTTTTTATTTTTATTTTACTCGACTTTACAGATTATTTAGCGGTTGGTCTTTTCCCCCATGCTTCCCTTGGACCTGCTACTCCCCCGCGAATCCTTCTCCTAAGAAATTGGAGTTATCATAGTGCTAACCTCGCACCATCAGACCCATCCACCACTGCTCCATTGTACAACTCAACCTTATAAACGGGAAAAAACCGAACCATCCAAACTTCACCTTCACAATCAATCATAATAAGCTGGAGTACAAAACTGGAGTAATGGCAGAAACCAAACCTAAAAATCTAGCGCGATCCCGAATCTAGCTAAATAAGGTTCATGATATCATCTAGTCAAGTGGCAGTCTTCCGGAGTGGCATAGTGTTAAAAATACCTTATCTCATTCTGTGAGTTATATGAATGTGAGTTACGCACCACACATATATAACTAGTTATATGTAGAGGGATTTCACCTGAAGATATATAGGCATACATTGCCAAGGGTATTTCCCTCTATGTCTACATATTTTAATAGCAAAAGTGTAGAAATTTATCGCCAAGCCTTAAACTATATTGCACTCAACTCTCACTGCCTCCTTAGTTTCTGAAAGATAGCCCAAGTGATTTCAATATTTCCACCTATGCCTCATCCTGAAATTCGTGCATATCAAAGTCATCGGGATGTACCGACCCCATGCTCCAACGATTTGGATTCTAGTTCTTTGGGGGAGATGCGATACGGTTGTCTGGATCACTGATAAGAGTGTTAGGCCGATGTAGAGTGGATTGAGCTTTCTAGATATCATATTGCCCAAGACGCAGTTGTGATGCAAGTCAACAAGGATGGGTAACGGTGAGAGCCAGGGTGAGGTAAAGCCTCCCAGTGGGTGGTTTATAGGACGGCGAGGGTAAGTCCCTCAGGTTTACTTACGTGTCTAGTCGATTGTATTCGTAGTCATTGAACCCAGGGAATGATAAGCGGTGACTTAGGTTGCTTCTTTTTTTCTTATTTGTCTCCATTTTTCCACTTTATCCATCGAGCACCTTGAATGCTTTCCTGATTTCCTATCATCAAAGTTTACCATCAAACTATTTTTCTCACGTCTAATCGTCCACACGACAACAGACCTACCCCATCCTACCACCGTCTCTGAAACCGAGTGACAATAGATGACGATCATTCGAGCCTTTGAATGAATGTTCTCCGACAGAAACACTTTCCATATTAATATTAAGGTTGACGCTGAAGGTCAAAAAGGTGCCTTTCCAGTGGTGGTGGTGGTGGTGGTGGTGGTGGCTGCGGCGAAACTTCTGAAATTTCAATTCCACAACAATTACACGTTCAAGTTGGTAGGCTGCGTAAATAATTCACGTCTGGATGTTTCAACCCAGGGGACCAGATCCCCAGAATAGCATTCGTGGATAGAAAGCCTTCCTGAAAGCGTTTAGGGCTTCTGGCGCTGAGATATATTACTTGGCAATTTTTCCTACAATTCCCAATGTTGGGGCTCCACATCAAAGCCTATTTCAATGGCAATACAAAAACAGACCTCTCAAAGCGCTGGAAAACCAAACCCATTGGGGGGGAAGATCCAGCTCTAGATGCCGAAGGGCCTTATCATTCGCGAATCCTCTTCCTGCAGCGCTCCAATTCATCACCATCTTCGGAGTTTTCCCGGTTTCTCTTCCCGAGATTATAGTAGCGTGTTGACTCCCCCAGTGCACCTATATCCCCCTGGCCCCCTCCACGAGTTTCCTCTCTCTCGGTCACTTTTCTGCCCTCCGGTTTGTCTTCTTTTTCCTCCACCTCTTACATAACAACCCCAAATTCCATCAGCACGATGGCCCTCTACCGCAAAAATAATGCCGGGTGAGGACAAACCTTGATCCTCCTGGACCTTATCTCCCAGCTCACTCTTGGCTCCCTCCTTCCTCAGCTCCATAACCCACCCCTTCACGACAGACAAATCCCCATCCCTTTCTAACTCATCAACCCTGTGGCCCAATTGAGTAAGGAAACAATTGCGCCCCTCGTGCACACCGCGGTTGTATTCGGGAGTGAGCGAATCGCGTGTCGCTCGGTGAGTCTCTACAACACCAGCAACGACTTCCTGAAAATGCTGGGTTAACGGGGCCATTATGGTTGTCAGCGCGGCGTCAAGTGTGACAACAGCCTGGTGTGCATGTGGAGGATGTTGGTGTGGAGATGGCTGGTGGTAGTGGGGTTGACAGCAATACCCATGGCAATGGTGTGATTACGTGGTGGAGGTTGGGTTCGGGGCAGAGGGTATCGCTAGGAATATTTCAGTACGCTCAATCTTAGTGGATGAAAGGCGACCTTCATTTCATTATTACTGCTTGAACAATCAGTGGTTTGTAGGGTGGCTTTGGGATTTTCTAGTACAGCCCCGTAGTTTAGAGGTAAAGAGAGAATTGCCTTCTGTGTCCTTAACTCGGCAATTAGATCTCAAGTTTGAAATTGACTGTAAGATTCTAGAGAAAGATTGTACAAGCACGCTCTTCACGGGAGCGAAGCCGCTCTCTAACACCACCTTTCCACCCAGCACCTTGACTTGGCTGAGGGTGCAATAAATTAGGTCTGTTAGCACGCTACGCTTATGCACCAATCATGACTCGGTGTCTAGAGGTCCTCCCAACAGCTCGATCCACACAAATATACCTGAAAAACGTCCTGCATTGGCCTCACCCAATACTATTTCTGCAAAGACTTTAATATTCAATCGTAGCTTTCCCATATGACTTCCCGGCATGCATCAAGTCGAGCTCCAAATCGGCTGACCCAACCTTCATGTCGACAGTGAAACTAGCTCTGGAAGCCGTGTCTTGAAAAAAGAAGAACCCCGACCGCCTGGCCTGGAAAGTTGACGGTGGCATCATAGCCACATCGCAGGTGACCGTCCCTAACGCATCCACCACTTTTCTGTTATTAGTCTTTTGCCGATTCATAATATACGGGGAAACCTACTCCAGTGCTTAGCGCTCAGAGGCGGATTGTCAAATTTACACCCCACGAGGGAGAGCTTTATTTTTCGACTATCGCCTGGACGGAAGGATGCCCCGCAGGGTATCGAAATTACTTTTTCGTTGTTGGCGTCGTCGCCCTGTCTTCTGTTCAACCTTGCGCCCAGTAAAGCAGCAGAAGCGAGCGCATACCTTTACTGCTAGCCACTCAACGTTATCCCGGGTGAATTTTGTCTCATAATAAGGATCCATGAAGGAATCCTCTTCGTCGTGTGTACCCGCTTCAAATTTCTTGGCTATTACTACGCCGTAATGTTGCTTTAGCTTCCGCGTATGTACAATGCCCTGGACGCCATGGAGAACCGCGCCTCGGACCACGGCAGACCAGCTGTAGGCTTTTAGTACACAGTCACAGGAATTAGATTATGGGGTTTCGACGAGCTTACGAAAAATTGGGATTGATAACACGGATTTGGTATGACTGCCGCTTAACCCAAGCCTGGACTTCTTTAAGGAGATATACAGATTCACCGAACCCGCCAACCAGGAATATTGTCTATCAATTAGCCTAAGGCACAAAATAGCCAGCAAGGGAGGATATACAGAAATTTTTTTTGAAGAATCCAATTTGTTAGAATCCCGAACCTGCTGCTCTAACAGAGAGATCACTTGCTTGACGATCGGATCGAACAAACCCTTCATATCAGCCCTGCTCAGCACTTCAGTCCACCGGCCCTCATTAGTACTAGTATTAGCTAGTTTAAGATACTCACACCGTCAATCTCAACTCTCCATCCTCAATTCCATTTTTGGGATCATCTCCCACATACCCAACGGGGATCCGCCAGAACTCGGTGCGAGTTGTCGTTCCAAACTCCTTCTTCGCCATGTCAAAATTACGCATAAGGGAGCTCTGTGGAGCAGTCTTTCGAGCGGGCCATTCCTCAAAATCAGGACCAAGGCGGGATGCCAAAAGGCCAAGGAACGCTTTGTCTACTGCAACTGACCCGCATTTCCCGCCGGAACCTACGGCGGCTTCGTATAGGCTCAATCTAGGACTTACTCCCTCGACTGTGTAGGTTATCAAATCCTGGGTACTCAGCAACCTCTAAAGCTAGTGCGACCCAAGGTAGCTTACCACGGTCCCGCCCCCGGCGTCACAAACTACGACTCGCTCGTCTGGCTAGGACTTGGTCAACCCTAACCCCGGAGCTCTAGGCAGAAGAAGGCCTACCTCGAGAGGGTTATCACCATCAGAGCGTTCGTGGTAAACCTCCTTAAGACAATATGACGCCGCTGCCTCCGGCTCTGAAACCATTGTTATTGTGTCCCCAGCCCTCGACGCAAACCCAGCATCCCTCGCCGCTTGACAAGTGGCGTTTTGAGCCTCGTGACTCCATATCGCAGGGGTCGTCAAGACGAACTGAATCCGCACATCATCCAGTGTACGGATGAGCTTTTGGCGCAGTGTCTTCATAAGATATGCATACAGCAGTTTAAGGTAATCAGTCGTGATCTCTACCGCAGCCTTTCCCGCGGGAAGCGGGATGTTTGCGTACGAGCGCTCCATGTATTGAGGGTTTGATGCGGCCAGTCGGGGGTTATCGTACTGTGTTGCTGTAGCGTTCGCATCTAGGAGAAGCTTAAAGAAGCCATGGCAGATCGCGTCCGGGGGGATGTCATAGCCCCAAGTTGCGCCGTTGTCTGAATAGCTGATTTGGGTGGGGACCTTGACATGATTGGTGTTTCCCCGACCTGGCCAGCTGTCGATTACTTCTATACTTTTATAGTCGGGTTCCGACGTGTGAACGTATGCTAGCCCTGGAGGTATTGGTCAGCCATGTATCCGGCTATCGAAGGATAGACGCTGATTACCAGAGTATGTCGTGCCAAAGTCCACTTTGATCAACGGATTAGATTGTCGCGGACCAAAAGCGAAGGGGAACATACCGCCTACTACTAGCCTATGGTGTTCATTTGACATTTTAGGTCTGTAGGATAGGGTATATTATCAGTGTAGAAGCAAAAGTCGCTATTATTGTTGTTGGCGTTGATACGAGTTGGTCACAATCCCGGGTGTTGGATGAATAAATTGTCCTCAGTTCCCTGCACGATAGTGTCTTGCGGCAACCCAGATAGAAAACCAATACTCCTGTTCTGTACTTGTACCGTACGGTACACAGCGCGCTCGAGTGTCTCATTTTTCCTTTTTCCCGCTGCTGCCTAAAGGTCTTGATTCCATTCCAACAGGTTCCCGCCCCATCCTAACCCTCATGCAACGAAACGTGTCAAAGGGAGCTGTCTGATACCGTATAATACTTGATTTGTTCAAGCAAATCTCAAGGCTCTGCAACAATCTCAAGACGGCCGCAGTGAGAACCAGCTCCCAACCGGGACTGCCTGTACGGTGATCCAATCCGTGCGGAAACAGTCGATCCCTGCTTCAATAAATAATATTAACCTAGGCATCACTCGTCCAAGCTTATACCTGCGCGTCCATTTTGCTTTTTTATGTGCGGGGAAATAGCCATCCTAACTTTCCCAGTTGTCGAACTTCCGTACAGTACTCGAGTACTTGTGCGGTACCGGTGGTTGGTTCCTCATGCCTCAGCAATTTAAGGCCCTCTCCGTGGCAAGGTCCCGATTACCCTAAGAACTGGGATAATTCGATCTCACACCATTATAGGACATTGGAGTTGCCTCTCCTGGTAAGGTCGGTCATATCTTTCTTTCCATTTATCTCAGCTGAATGAGGCCCACTCGTACTCGAGTACAAGTGCCGTACTGTGCTTGAACAAGAGAGTTTTTTTCACAGTGCTTTCCCCCCCCCACGGTAACCCAAAGGAGGTAATTCTGAACGCCCTTGCGTGAGGTCCAATTACCGTATTCCGGTTTGCAGCACATTTAACAGAGGGGAGAGGGCAAAGCATAGAGGGGGGGATAGGGAACGATGAACTAAAAAATTTGTATGATAGCAACCATATTTAATTTGGTGGGGCTGTTGTCCCCTCCCCTACGATAAGTTCCCGCTATTCCGTTTCCAGTCGCACAGTAACCACGAAATCATTCACGCTCCGCTTCCAAGAATCTCGTACCTGTGCAATATCTCACGATAGAGTACGATACCTCCCCGCCCCCAAATACGGAAGAGAATCGCCCTGTCCAGACAAGAATACTGGAAACGCCATGGAACAAGACCTAGTCCAGGCTTCCAATAAGCAGAGAGGAGGTATAGCAGCAGGTCATCCTTCCGTGAGAAAAACCCTTCTTCGTTCCTCAGGAAAACCTCTAATCTCCCCCCAGAGCTCTGACGGAGATACTGGGTCGCTGCAACTAAACGCCGAGGAGGTCGAAGAAACCAGATACCGGAAAGCTATTAAGGGCAATGGGACCTTAGATGCCGTGCGAGCAAAGCTAGCGAGGCGGGGCACGGAACTAGAGGAAACTAACGAACGCCTACTACGCGATAAAGAGGCCCTCGAGACCCTGGCCGCGGCGCTAAAAGATTCACTTATAAAGATTAAAGACGAATTAGAGGAAAGCGAGAGAATCCGAGATGCGCAAACGGAACGACTCAGACAGCATCAGGCATATGAGTACGAGAGGACAAAGCGTGCTGCGCGCGAACCGCACGAGCTCATCAGCTCCCAGTTCCAAGGGATATTTCAGCAGTGCCTGAACTGGGCGAGGGACTATTTTAATATTAAGATGGTAGATTTCGACATAAGAAAGTTCCCGGAATTCGAAAAGGAATTGGAAAAGGTGTCCTGGGGCGATAGTGACTGGGGTAGTAAGGAGCTCTTCAAAGCCTCACATTTGGTCCAGGCTGTGCTTGGGAACATGATCTATGACCAAATATTTAGTTCTCCCTTTGCCGGAACGCCGCCGGCGTTTCGTCGGCAGTTTCAAGATATGTACGACATCAAGTATGAGAGTATGTCTTCCTCTTCTAGCCCTGGGGCCCATGCTAACAAGCGTAGCTGATAGAGCAGACGCACAGCGCTGGCGAGCGAGCAGCCTCCAGACATTTTACTCGTGCAAGAGATGGCCATCAAGCGGCCAGGAATCCCACTCGCCCGAATTCTACAAAGAGCAATACGTAGCGGAAACTGTCCGTAACATCGAGAAAGTCCTCGGTCCGATCATCGCCACCTACCGCCCCAGTTTATCCACTCGAGAACTGCACGTGCAGAGCGAAAAGCTCTTCGCGATAGTCGAACGCGCGAAGGCACTTAGCGAGAAGATGAACAAACAATCTTCCGAGTTACGGGTGTGCTCTAAGTCTTGGTTCAACCACCGGGATCGACTTTTCACCTGCGACGACTCCTGGGTGAGGAGTAGACTTGGTGACGAAGACTACGACCCCAATGGCCATTTACGGGCAGAGTTGATTCTTTCCCCTGGGTTCCTCAAATATGGCAACGACGATGCAGAGAACTTGGACGAATGGAACGTATGGGCGCCTGCAATCGTGGAAACGCAGAATCCAGCTAGGCCACGCCCACCGCCACTCCCGAGACTGCCGACGGCACCTGCAAGAACACCACCGGCGTTTTCTAGGGGATATTCCGAGGAATTGCTTATGGAGATGGAGGAGAAAGAAGCAGCGTCGCTTGGTGCAGCGACCGAACAAGAGCACAGTGACGACGAAGAGTACGAACAGGTCCAAGCTAGCATGGGCGGTGGGCCATGGTATTAGGGTTTAACTTGTTCGATAAGAATTCCATCTCAGGTTTTATTATGATAATTATGATACCAGTTTACTCAGTAACTCACTCTGCTTTCGTCTTGTGAGCGAAGCCGCGATACGGTGATTCCTAGCTCCATCGAGAACGTAAATCCACGTCAAGAAGCACGACACATACAAGTAACTCATTCACCACCATTCAAATTCTGCTAGTAAAACGCTAGTGACTTACTCAGAGTGCCATCTCACTCTCAGTCACAAACTGAGGCTAGCATACTGTACTCGTACTAGTGCTTGGCACTGATTAACCCCCGGATTGATCAGGGCCCTTCAGATGCTCCCTCCTACTGACCTGAAAAGTCACCCGCTCCCCATAAATTCGACTCCAACGCGAATCCCTGGCGACCGGCGTTGTGCTTGTAAATCATAGCCTACCGTACCTCCTACCAACCACTGCACCGCCCCACTACTCGAGAACACCTCTCTACCTACTGTATTTCGAGTACCACCGATACCGCACTCCACTGGAGAATACACGGAACAGCACAGCGGGGCAAGGTCACTGCCTCCTCCACCCAAAAGCGATACCCGTGCCGTACCCGTACCGTACCCGGGCGGGGGGTTAACCCGTGAACACCTCCGTATTGGTCGAACGACCATATTTTACCCTTCCGGCCAATAGAAGATTGTAAAGCATTCACAGAACCCCTCCTCTCTCACAACCAATGGGCTTGGCTGCGTATTGGGGGCGGCCAATCATTGGCATTGATCATGGACTGTCCGAGTAGTGCTCCTACAGTATCCCAATTTGCACCGAATCTTTGTCCCAAATATTCGGAATACTCCTTCCAGTGCCCACATCACAGGCGGGGAGGAGCACGGCAGTCCCACTTACGGCCTGGGCGGATGCTAAATCGAAAAATCCTAGGCAACCCTGAGGTGTTGTTATTGATTCCCGACGTGGCAGTGCCTTAGTTGTTACCAGACTATGCACGGTCACCAATTTGATACCCTGATACCCCTCACATCGGTGCGGTTCATGTAGCCTACCGCAGTCCTCTCTCCCCTAGGCCAGCCGCAAACAATTCGAAAAGTTGGACTTGATAAAGCGGGGAAACGCGCCAACAACCCTGGGATAGAAGTATTGTATAGCACGGTACTATATTCAATCAGTATGGTCGGCAAAAGCATGGTCAACAGCCTCTCCTCCATGGAATCCTCAGTCCCAGATACATCACCTTCCGCCTGGGAGCTAGAAGATATCGATTACAAGGCCCTCATAGAGGATGAAATAGTGATAGCAGTGATGGGTGTTACCGGCGCCGGGAAAAGCCACCTCATACGTCAAGTCACAGGGCTCAACGAAATTACCATCGGGGACGGTTTGGAGTCTTGTATCCCCCCCC
>QFET01005488.1:31935-42159 GCA_003316355.1 Tuber calosporum | reverse complement strand
GAACTCCAATCTACCTGCTACCACCCGCCAATTGCGGCCCAGAACCACCTCTACCGGTGACAGAAGGTAGAATAATTTTAGAATTTTTTCTCTTCTCAAAAACCTTCACCACGTAAGTTAATCATGAATTCTCACTCTCAGTATATATTAACTCATAGAGATAGCTGCATTGGTTCAATTGAGGTAGGTTTGATAGAGATCATCGGCATGGAGGCTGGCTAGTTGGACACAAAATTGTAGCTTATATGATGTAGTATTTTCTAAGTTATAATAGTTTTGCAATCAGGTAGTCATGTTTCATTTAGTGTCCCATAACTAGTGAGTGTCCCAACACTAGGTCAAATACGTTACCCAATTTGACGAGATAATACGTTAATCAGTGGAGATCATTTCACATACAGTGATAAGCTGGCAGCTTGTTCGACTTCTTAAATAGACCTGTAGAGATGGATCCTGAGTGATATGATCCTCTCATCCTAACAACTTGTTATTCGAAATCCTGTCTTATCACAATTATACTCGTCGCAAGTCTAAATGCCATATTCATCACAAACCTTGTCCTACTGCGAGAACCAATACAAAATAGACTTTGGATTGTAGAAATTTTTGCAGTCAGTATCAATTGTGTACTGCTTTCGGACAAAATACTACATGTTCGACTCCAAAAACTGTTGTCACCAATCCTCCCCAACCACAGGTGCTGGTTTTATGGGAACATTATACTCAAATAGCAGGATTGCATTTAAACAACTAGTCATCATATGCAATTGAGCCTATATTCCAATAACATCCAAGCAGTTAAAGTAGCCGCAAACCCCAAGCTCTTGATATACTGACAGCTTCCTGTTTGCTGCCTCTCTTTTCTCCCTTCACTCCTGCCCATTCTATCCCACCCTGATCTATTTAGTCAAGAGGTTGGACTCTCATACATACAATCTCCGCCAGGTCTGGATTTGCTCACTCCGTTCTATCAATTGAGATCTATCAAGATCTCAATTGCTTCCTGAATTCGAGATTCTACTCAACCATATGACTCTTTCCCCTCAGCCATATGTGTCCACAGTATTATCAGACTTTGTTGTAGTGGAAACTGGTAATTTATATCATCAAAGGGTCTCGAATTTCGTTGAGTATGAAATTATTGTTGACATGGCAGGCACTCCTTGGGAGTGCCCTGGGTTGCGAGTTTGCGAGCAACAGGGTGGTGGACCCCACCACTTTGGCAAGATTATTGTGATCACAAGCGATCAGGGCTTCTCAGGTCAAAGTAAGAAATCAAAAATATTTTGACCCCCGCATCATCGGCTTGGCAATGTCCCCTCACCCAAACAAAATTATTGTCGAGCCCTTTCCGCCCAGCATCGCCGCCGTCCACCACCCCGCCACCCCACAACCAACACCCCCTATCAGAATCATCCTTCTCCGTGCTTGAACAACTCCCCTGGGATCTTACTCCAGATCATTGTCTTTTCTATCCTCTCTACAATGCAGGCTCCAGTGCTGGTTATGAACACCCAGTCCGGGGAGCGTCAGACTGGTATTTCATCCATTTTTATATTCTACTTTTATCTGATCAAGTTTAATCTTCTGGTTTGCGCTTGCGTGGTGGATAGGACGCAAAGCTCAAATTTCGAATATCACCGCTGCTAAGACCGTTGCGGACATCATTCGGTCATGTTTAGGTCCTAAAGCAATGTTGAAAATGCTGTTGGACCCAATGGGCGGAATCGTGCTGACAAACGATGGACATGCTATACTGAGGGAGGTTGAGGTCGCACATCCTGCTGCTAAGAGCATGATTGAGTTGAGCCGGACGCAGGTGTGTCACTTTTTTTCTCGCCCCGTTGGCTGTTTCTGTTGCTTCTAGTTCCGGAGGTGACGGGGAACCTGAGATCTGTGCAGTATAGGCAGGTTAAGTTCATTTAAAGGGATAACCATTAACCTTATGACCCCTCTGTAAATAGGACGAAGAAGTTGGAGATGGCACTACTACCGTTATCATCCTTGCCGGTGAAACTCTCGCACAAGCCCTTCCGCATCTGCAACGTAACATCCACCCGGTCGTCATTATCCAGGCTTTCAAGAAAGCTCTTGCTGATTCCCTGGCTATCGTTGAGGATATCTCCATTCCTATCTCTACCGACGACGATGAGGCGATGCATAACTTGATTCAGTCTTCCATTGGCACAAAGTTTGTCTCTCGGTGGTCGAAGCTGATGTGTGATCTCGCCCTTTCGGCTGTCCGCACCGTGGCGAGGGATCAGGGAGGGAAGAAGGAGGTCGACATCAAGCGGTACGCCAGAGTCGAGAAGATTCCCGGAGGGGAGATCGAGGATTCGAGGGTTCTTGACGGTGTCATGCTGAATAAGGATATTACGCACCCGAAGATGAGGAGGAGGATTGAGAATCCTAGGATTATCTTGCTGGATTGCCCGCTGGAGTATAAGAAGGGAGAGTCTCAGACTAACATCGAAATTAGTAAGGAGGAGGACTGGAGCAAGATCTTGGAAATAGAGGAACGGCAGGTTAAGTCTATGTGCGATGCTATTTTAGCGTTCAAACCGGATCTAGTCATTACTGAGAAGGGAGTTTCTGGTGTTCCCCCCCTCCGCCACATGGTTTTAAAATTGGAACGAATAATTAACGATGCTACCTTAAGATCTCGCTCAACACTACCTCCTCAAGGGCAATGTAACAGCCCTCCGCCGTGTCAGAAAGACCGATAACAACCGTATCGCCCGTGCCGTTGGTGCTACAATTGTGAACCGTGTAGATGATATCAATGAGACAGATGTTGGTACAAAATGCGGTATCTTTGAGATTGAGAAGATTGGTGATGAGTACGTGATCCTAACCCTATCCTGGAAAACTTGAGGGCCCCGTGAGAGTAACGCAACTGACCCTCTCAGATACTTTTCGTTTATGACAAAGTGTGAAGATCCTAAAGCTTGCACAATCCTCCTCCGTGGTCCCTCTAAGGATATCCTCAACGAAATCGAACGCAACCTGCAAGACGCAATGGCAGTAGCACGCAATGTCTTTTTCCACCCCCGGTTGGCTCCTGGAGGCGGCGCAACCGAGATGGCTATCTCTGTGCGCCTTGCGGAGATTTCAAAGTCTATCGAAGGTGTGCAGCAGTGGCCATACAGGGGGGTTGCAGAGGCCCTAGAGGTCATTCCTAGGACACTGGTCACAAACTCCGGCGCCAGCCCAATTAGAGTGCTCACCCAGCTACGTGCGAAGCATGTCGCGAAGGAGTATACCTGGGGCATTGACGGCGATACCGGTAAGATTGTTGACATGAAGGAATATGGTGTTTGGGAGCCTGAGGCAGTGAAGTTGCAAAGCATTAAGACAGCTATTGAGGTGAGAAAAAGAGAACTTACTTGCGTACTCGGATTTGCGTTTTACTAATATCTCTAGTCTGCTTGCCTCCTTCTTCGTGTAGATGAAATCTGCGGCGCCAAGGGAGCTAAGCAGGGTGGTGGGGGTGGCGGGGGTCAAGAGGAATAGACAAAAGTTACTGAGACATGGAACTATTTCATTGGGCCTCTTGGGCGGGATTGGGCCGGAATCTGGTTTTGCCGCATGTTACTGGTATCGTGTAAAGTATTTAGAGGCAATAGCAGCACTCCGAGTGATGCTATTTGAAATTCAATGCCAAGGTAATCTAACCGGGTAACTCTTACCATCGGATCAATTGCTAGGAGTCTACATGCAACTCATATACCGTTATCCAAAACCGCCTGTATCTAATTCTACAACTCTACCGCTTCCACGAATATCCGCGATGGATCACTCGGTCTCCTCATTCAACCCACTTCTTGACCTTTTACTTCCACACATCCCTCAGTCGGCTGCCCCACCAGACCCGGCTGTTTCAACACAATATCTCTCCCGGCTATCTTCACTTCCACTCGCCTCAATTGCGGGGTCCGAACCAGCATCGTTATCATCTTCATTGCATTCCCTGAACCTCTCGCTACAGTCCCTCTCATCCCGGTCTCACAAGTCCATCATAGCCGCTTCTAATCACCTCTCAGCGGTCCCCGAATCCATCGAATTGCTTCATTCCTCCCTAACTACTCTCGAGAACAGTCTACCTGCGATTGACTCTCAAATAATAAACTTTACCGTAAATTTTAGTCGGGACGGGGCATACCTAACTGACCGCTCGAAGACCCACCTCCTCTCAAAAAACCTAGATAGGCTCTTAGACATTCTACAGCTCCCAACACTCCTCCAGACTTTAATCTCCACATCCTCCTACCCAACAGCGCTCGATCTTCTAGCTCATGTCCGAAGACTGCATTCACTATACCA
The DNA here is from genome assembly GCA_003316355.1 of Tuber calosporum. Taxonomy (NCBI): domain Eukaryota; kingdom Fungi; phylum Ascomycota; class Pezizomycetes; order Pezizales; family Tuberaceae; genus Tuber; species Tuber calosporum. Next base: position 37,836 of record QFET01005488.1, on the reverse strand, counting down.
TGACTCGCCAACAATTGGCTCGGTCTACTCAGAATGCGAAATACTACAAAAGTCCATGACAGCAAACCTGATAAACACCCTGCGCAGTTCATTAAAGCTCCCAACGGCAATGAAAACGATCGGCTTCCTCCGCCGCTGTGGCACTAAAGAAGCTACAATGGATGAGCGAGGTCTGCGCGGCCTGTTCCTTGTCTGCAGGCTCGCATTCCTTACTGGCCTTCTCAGCGCCTTGGATCCTCTCAAAGAACTGGCTGAAGAAGAGCGGGGGCGCCGGAAAAATGGCAAAGGGGACAATACCTCTGCGACTAATACTACAGCAACCACAAAGCCTAGCAGCTGGGGGGGCGGCACGCAGACAGAACGCTACTTAAAACGCTGGATAGAAGTCTTCCGAGAGCAGAGTTTCGGTATAGTTTCTATGTACAAGAGTATCTTCCCGAACGCTCTTCCCACCGTAAACCTAGACCCCCCACCACCGAGTTCTCCGCACCAACATTCGCCGATAGTGAGCTCTATGGGGATAGGTATCCGCAGTAGGAGCAGTTCAACCCTATCGAATATGAGTTCTAGCGTGAATGATGACGATCCTGAAGGCGGTCAAGCGCCGGATCCTCTGGCTAGCTTTGTGTTGCACTTGTTGTCGCTGTTGACCGAGACGCTAGGGAGGTATCTGAAGACTGTCGAGGAGAGGAGCGTTCGGGAGAGTTTGCTTACGCAGGTGCTGTATGCTGCTGGGAGTTTGGGGAGACTGGGTGGGGAGTTTGGAGCTATTCTGGGCGTTATTGAGTGTTTTGGCATGGGAGATGAGGAGCAGGAGGAGGGGGACGGGGATGAGGATGGAGAGGAAGAGGAGTGGGTGGGGGTTGTGGCGAAGCATAAAGTTCTGGTGAGTAGGCTGGAGACGTTGACTGGGAGGGGGTAATTTTTGCTTGATGGGGTATCCGCTGGGTTATTTCTTTTAGTGAGTTAATTGTTATTTATCGGATCAGGTACGATTTCAAGGTGCATTGTAAAACATTACTACTGTAGCTATCTTATAGAGCCAACGCGAACCCCGGAACCAAATGTGTTTAAAAAATAATAAAAACCTCCCATTACAGCACAAAATTAAGCCCTTCCTCTCGATCCCACAGCCATTGCGACAACCCATCCCTCAATCCCGCCCAACTCCACCCTCCCCACCACCTTCTCCTTCCCCAACCTTCTTCTTCTCATTCTCCTTCTCCCCTTCCTTCTTCCCCTCAGCCGCGACTTCGCCTAACATCCCCATCGCCAGCCCCGGATTCATGATCTCGGCGCGGAAACCCGGCTGTTGCAATAGCGTTAGCGCTGCTAGCGAGTGCACCGGATAAGTGAGCAGCTTCGTGTACTCTGGTTTACGAAAGTATTGGAGGTAGATTATGTAGTTTTTGAACCGCTCGTCTTCTAGGATCTTGCTATGTGCGAGGAAGTTTAGGTAGAAGGGGTTTGCGAGGCATTGGACAAACTAGGGATGTTAGTGGTTGGCTGAGGAGGGGAAGGGGGAGGGGAAGGGGGAGGAACCTCGAGTTCTACTTCGAAGCGGGTGTAGGGGGTTGCCATGATTCTCGGGTTGTGGGGGAGGTGAGGAGAGGAGTGTGGTGTAGTGAGTTAAAGGTGTGTTGCTTGCCTCATTGCTTGCTTGCTGGGGGGATGGTGTGGTGTGTATCATAGGGCAGGGTATTGTAGTGGGGTCCCTGCATTAAGTTGAATATAATATGATAGGACGGCGAAGCTGTTCCGCAAAGCCTACCCTGAGCTCTATCGAAGTGAGTTCCTCTGAGAGCTTTGGGTATCGGGATACCGGGTGCGAAGAGTGATGCGGGTTCTATTCATTCTTGGTTGCCTATGGGAAATCGCAATCTGTTATGATACAAGGTTTATCTATCTGCCCTCGAAATCACTAAATAGCGGATTTCCATTTCATTTATAAGCACCATTCCCCATATCTACACCCCACCACCTTTAGTCACCCATCTCCTCCCCACCTTTAACCTCCACCCCGAATCGACCTCAAAATGTTGGAAAACGTAAAACATGTTGTCCTGGTAAACCCCCTCTCCTCTACCCAGCATTCCCCTCCCTCCGAGCACCGCCAGCTAATCCTCTACAGGTCCTCTCCGGAAAAGGCGGTGTTGGCAAATCCACTGTAACCGTTCAACTCGCCCTAACCCTCGCCAGGGCCGGCAAAAAAGTAGGAGTCCTAGACATAGACTTGACGGGCCCGAACATCCCGCGAATGTTCAACGTGGAGGAGAAAAAAGTCCACCAAGCTCCCGGGGGTTGGATCCCCGTGAAAGTCGGAGACCCGGGTTCAATAGGGAATGGTGTCGGGAGTATCGAGTGTATGAGTTTGGGTTTCCTACTTCGGGATCGGGGAGATAGTGTTGTTTGGAGAGGGCCCAAGAAGACGGCTATGGTCAGGCAGTTCCTTACGGACGTTTTGTGGAGGGATGTGGATTATTTGTTGGTTGATACGCCGCCAGGTATTTTTACTCCCTCCCCTCTCCTCTCCTGTTCGTTCTTGTGGAGGTTAATATGAGGTGCACGATAGGAACCTCCGACGAGCACATATCCTTGGCAGAGCAGCTTCGCAGCGTGTCCCCCGACGGCGCCGTTATCGTGACGACCCCGCAGGCCATCTCCACAGCAGACGTGCGTAAGGAGCTCAACTTTTGCAAAAAGGTCGGACTCGACATCCTCGGCGTGATTGAGAACATGAGTGGCTTCGTGTGTCCGCATTGCTCCACCTGCACGAACCTCTTCTCCAGCGGCGGCGGCGCTGTCATGGCTGAGCAGTTCGGTGTGGACTTTTTCGGCGCTGTGCCGATTGATCCGGCTTTCAATCTTATGCTCGAGAAGCAGAAGGGTACGGCGAATGGGGTGGAGCTGCTGCAGGGGTATGGGGAGTCGAGGCTTTGCCCCGTGTTCGAGGGGATTGTGGAAAAATTGTTGGCGAAGACGGAGAAGGTGGTGGCAAATGGGAGTAGGTGAGGGCGGATGAGGTTGGAAATGGGAATGGGGATTGTGCAGCAAATAATGGCTTGGTGGTGCGAAATACCAATGCGATGGATAGACTATCACGTCCTTAAATTTCTGTTTCGCAGTGTTTATATATAGAGAACCGTTCTCGGTCATGAAATATCACCACCGTCGATCAGACGTGTGAATGACTGCAGAAGAGGTAATTATCCGTCCCTCCCCCAAATTCGGGCCCAAACAGTATCAGCAACTTACCGAGCTGCACACCTAATAGGTCGGGCTCCTATGATATATAAAAGGATAATATCATCAATATCATATAAAAAATAGGAACGATTATGGCAGACCTGCCTTATCGACCCTACCCCATCTCCACCCCACCTTGCAGCCGGGTAACCCTGCCGGGTTCTTCCTTCGAGGGGGTAAAAAAAAAAAAAGTAAAAGGTTCCCCTTTCAACCACCTCCAGACAACCAGAGTCCCACCTTCAATCGCAGTAAATCAACAATGGCGAAAATTAAGAAGAAGGGTAAGGGCTGATGTGGTCGCTCACTACTCTACAAAGGGATACGCAGCTAATAACTGACAATAGGAGTCTCCGGCAATGCCAAAAATTTCATCACGAGAACACAAGCCGTTCGAAAGCTGCAGGTTTCACTGCCCGATTTTCGGAGGTTGTGTATTTTTAAAGGTGTGCTGCTTACTCGCTCTCATCAACAGATGGAAAGGGGGGGAAGGGGGTAATTGTTGATGGGTGTGAATTAGGAATTTACCCCCGTGAACCTAGGAATAAGAAGAAGGCGAATAAAGGGTCTACTCAGTCTACTACTTTTTACTACGTATGTAACTTTTTTCCCTTCCCAACTCCTCTTTCTTTAAGCAGCTAATGCAAAAGGCGGAATACGATAGACCAAAGACATCCAATACCTCCTCCACGAACCCGTCCTACAAAAATTTCGTGACCACAAAGCCTTCGCAAAGAAGCTCCAAAAGGCACTCGGCCGCGGCGACTTTTCGGACGCAAAACGTCTGGAAACCACCCAGAAGCCAATAATCCGGCTAGACCATATTGTGAAGGAGCGCTACCCAACCTTCACCGACGCCCTACGCGACCTAGACGACGCCCTCTCCATGATCCACCTCTTCGCCAGCCTGCCCACGAATGAAAACTTGCCTCCCACAACGGTGGCCAATTGCGCCAGGCTCTCGAGGGAGTGGATGCACTACGTTATCCGTGCTGGCGCGCTGCGGAAGAGCTTTTTGAGTATCAAGGGGATTTACTACCAGGCTGAGGTTGGGGGCGGTCAGGAGGTGCTTTGGTTGGTCCCGTACAGTTTCGCACAGAATGTTCCGGTCGATGTTGATTTTCGGATTATGCACACATTTGTGGAGTTCTATACCACACTTGTTGGGTTTGTGCTTTTTAGGCTTTATGCTGTTGAGGGGCTTGTCTACCCGCCTAGGTTTGATAAGGATGCGGATGAGGGTGCGGGTGGGTTGGGGGCTTTTAGGATTGAGAGTCGGGGGGTTGCTGGACTTTTTGCTTCTGGGGATAAGGAGAAGTGGGGTGAAGAGACTGGGGAGAAGAAAGATGTGTCGAAGCAGATGGCCACTTTGGGTGCTAAGATTGCTTCCTTGACCAACGAAGACTCCACCGCCCCCAGCACCGCCGAGTCCCAGCATGGAGAAGAAGAGGGAGCGCCCAGAGAAGACCTAACAATAGACACCTTTGCCCCTGCCGCCTTCTCCTCAGACCCGCTTCCGCAACCCAACCCGTCGCAAACAACCTCAACCCCCTTAACCATCTTCTCAAACACTACCTTTTACCTCTCCCGCGAGACCCCCCGTGAGCCACTAGAATTCCTCCTAAGATCCTTGGGTTGTAAGCGCATCGGCTGGGACGCCGTCCTAGGTGCAGGCGCATACACCGAGGACCCCAGTGACACAAGTATAACTCACCAAATCATCGACCGGCCCCCCACTTTCCCTCCTCCTTCTGCCACAGGTGATGACAGCGCCCCTGGCGCAAATGCTAGCATCGCCACTGCCACTGCAGGAAGAGTTTCGGGAAGGATATATGTCCAACCACAGTACGTCTGGGACTGTATCAACGCTGGAAGGCTACTCCCGCCGGGGGAGTACGCCCCCGGAGCACTATTACCACCACACCTGAGCCCGTGGGTTAAGCCCGGCCAGGGATACGACCCCACCGCTCCCCTCCCGGATGTCGAACACACCGAAGATGAAGAAGATGAAGAAGATGGAGAAGAAGAAGTGGTGGAAGACTCCGACAACGGTATGCAAGAAGGCCTAGCCTCCGAGTCTGAATCTGAACCCGTTCCTACCCCTCCTGCTGCCAGCACCGCCTATATTGAAGACCAATCCTCGGAAGAAGAAGGAGGAGGAGATGACTACCAACGTGAGCTCGCGGCTGAAGCTGCTGGTACTAGACCCTCCACCCCTTCTAAACCTTCTGAACAAGACACGAAGAAGCAAAGGAAGGATAAGGCAAAAATGACCAGACAGCAACGCGAGGAAGAAGATCAGAAGGAAATGAAGAAGGTTATGATGAGTCGGAGGAAGAGAAAATTGTATGAGAAGATGGTTTACTCCAATGCCAAGAAGGAAGGCGAAGTTGAGGGATTGAAGAGGAAGAGGAGGAAGTTGGAAGGGGGGAGGAGTAAGGGGAAGAAGGGGGGGAGTAGTGAGGAAGCGTAGTGGGTTTTGTGGTGGGGGGTACTCTGATATTATCTAAATGGGTGGATGGATTGTATCATAAATAGTTTTGCTAGAAAAGGGGTATTTTTTTTTATTTCCCCCATCATTGCCACAAACCCGACCCATATGCTCTTCACGATACTCGCAGTAAATCACCAAGATGAATCTTTTCCGCACATTTAAAT
>QFET01005488.1:0-30837 GCA_003316355.1 Tuber calosporum | reverse complement strand
GGGGGGGCGGGCAGAGTCAATTACAGAAGAGCATAACACAACTAGCTGTCTTAGGCCCGACACCATCGAAAGATGTAAGCTTCTCGCGAGCTTCATCATCAGACAGTTTGTGGATATAATCCAAAGATAGGTCACCGTCTTCGTCATCTATATCGTAGCTGTTGAGAGGCTCCCTCTTGATAGTCTCTTCCTTTTTGATGCCATCTTCTTTCTCAGCAGGACCCTCATCTTGGACCCTCTCTGCGCGCTTGCGTTCGATGCTCTCCTTCCAGACAACATCGAGAAGATTCTTGATTCTTCTACCCTTTGTAGGAGCCATTCCACCCTTACGGATAGAATTGACAACATCGCCAAGATCAGCTCTACGCACGGCATCCCAATCCACAGTGCCTGCATCGCTTCTCCCCTCAACTCCTTCAGCTTCGGCACACTCAGGTACAAGGCCAAATCTATCGATGAGACCTGTAAACGCCTTTGAAGAGTTACTGTTGTGGGTATTCGCCGAGAGAAGAGTGCGAATCACAGCATCCAGGACAGATGGAACCTCCCCGCATCCAGAGACAGAATTATCCGGCTTTGGGACTTTTTCCGGGCGAATTGCTGGCCCATGTGTTACTGCGAGGAGGGCAACCACCTCTTCGACGTCTTGGGGGGTCGGAAGCTTATGATTAGGAAAAGGAGTTGTGCCCAAGGCATAGGCCAATTTCCTATTTCTGGCCTTGATTTCACCTTCAATGTCCGACTGTTCATCAAGAAGGCCGGAGGATTTGTTATCTTCCTCAGATTCACCTTCTCCGGCTTCGTCCTCGGCAGCTTCTCTCCTGATAATTGTCTCTATTCTTGCAGTATTTTTGTTAGGAAGAGGGACCTTCTCATCAGCTCCGGACCGGAGAAATTTGGGTGCCTGAGCCCGCTCAATAGCCTCACTTCCAGGGTGGGTAACCCTCTCCTTCTTGGCGTTGGCCACAATGGAAACACCGCCTTGGGTGATAGGTTCCAAACCCTTGGTCTTCGCAGCTTTGCTTCTTCCCTTACTGGTTTTAGTATAAGGAGTAGGAAGCCGACCAGAGGGAGCCCTAGGGCGAAGTTGCATAGACATTATTGCAAGCCTCGACTACGATAAATCACTCGCACCGTTAATATCATTACGAACATAAAATAGGACAAAGCAGCCAAGTGAATTATAAGGCATCAATTGGAGACAGAAGATGAACAAGAAAGAGTAGGACAAAGAGTGCATAAGCTCACAAGCAGAAAGGGGGAGTGTGGGCTTACTTTGAATCGTATGGGCGAAACAATGAATGGGTTGAGAAGGGATCAATTGACGAGAATACTGTCTATAAGGCCTACAACCGGCGTGCGAGTAAGTAAAGGTTTGAACAAAGCTTTTATCCGCAATTGCAGCTGAGAACAGATGAAGTTGCTCAAGAAGGGTGTTGGAGCCCGGAAGGTGGGGGTTGTAGGGGAGGGGAGAGAAGGGGAGAGGTAGAGAGAAGAGGGGCGGTGTCCGGGACTAAATAGATAGGAGAGCCGTCGCCACGCAAACAGGCAACAAGGAGAATTGAGCGATACAGGAGGTGTCTAAAGGGTGATTTACGTGAATCTCATAAGGGAGACGTAAGCTGTCCAACGGCCACTACTAGTTCAGATAGCGAGAGTCAGTCTGTGGAAACAATTCTGGCAGTATTTTACAGCACAAGAGCCTGCATCAGAATACAGTGTATGATAAGACCAATTTCCGACATCTAGCAGGGTACGGGGAAAACATTTTAGTATTATTGGTCCGGTCTCAGCACAAGGTATCTCCAACAATTGGGGCCAAAGGTACGTAAAATTGCTACGGTATGCGTAGACCCCACGAATGCCACTACACCAGTTTATAATCTCAAACACAATCTATTGAAATCGGTAAGTTACTGTATAACTTAACTTGTATCGCCTTGAGCTTTTCAATCACGATATGCCACTCGAGTCCCATTCTCACCTTGAGTGAGCAGTTATGAAGACACCTAATCGAGCAAATATCTAGGACGTATTATAAAAAAGTCATAATGCATACATTTAGGGCTGCCCTGAATTATATAATCAGTGGGCAGGCTCTATCAATAGGCGTGCCGGTATCATAATATTATCATAATAATATTTATTGTCATACTCCATACTCTAGTGGCACTGTGGCAGGCCTAGCTTCAGGAACATAGGGCAAGGGCCGCACGCTATGATACCAAGTCCACCTTTACAGTACTCGGATCACATGTATGAAAGCAGAATACTAAGTATCATAACGGTAAGACATTCGCCCTCCAGAAATCAGAAAGCCCTCATATTCCTGTTTCCTTCAAGCTCTATTCGTCCAATGTTCATGATGCAGACAACTTCGAGCATGCACTCTGGGCTTGGCAAAACGCTCCTTGCCAATTCGGCAGTTAAGGGATGCAACCTGCATCGATAATAGGTTAATGCCGTATGTAAGACAGCTGGACAACAAGCACCAGCATTTGCCCTCGCACAACCCAAACCGCAGCTCCTCCGCTAAACACCATCCTCTCCAACTCTCTCCACCCTTTGAATCTCCGTAAAACACGAAGCTTGGCCATCACTTCTCACTCCTCATTTGCCTCTGCCGCTCTTGTACCGGCCGGCAGCCATGCTCAACGCTTTCAATGCCCATTCAATCTTTGAGCTAGCTCCAAAAGAGCGTTTCAAGATCGAATCGCTGCTAGCTTACGGTTCGTCTTACCCGTCTTTCTCGACTCCAATGAAGGAGAAGCTAGAACTAATGAAGCCCCTACAGGTGACAAGTTACTTTTAGGCCTCTCAAATGGTACCCTCCGGCATTACAAGGTTCTATCCCCGGATTCGGACCAGATCTCCTTAGAGCTCTTGCGCAATATCGACAAGTTCTCCCGGCGATCAATAGAACTGCTCGCGTGTATCAAAGAAGTGCAGATCCTAGTTTCTCTCAGCGACAACTATGTTCACATCCATGACCTGAACGAATTCACCCTTACCGAGACCCTGACGAAAACGAAGGGCGCCTCAACATTTGCCGTCACGAGTAATATTGAACGGGACGAAAAGACCCAGATTCCCAGCATTGTCAGTCGGTTAGCTATCGGTATTAAGAAGCGGTTGCTGCTGTACTCGTGGCATGATGAGGAGTTCTTGGAAGGGAAGGAGGTGGTTTTGAGCGGTGCTGTGAGGTCCCTAACTTGGGCTTGTGGGAGAAAGGTTGTTGCGGGACTCGCCGGTGGATTTGTCGTAGTTGATGTGTGGACTGGGGTTACGAGGGAGATTGTTCCGCCGGAAACAAAGGGTGGTGGACCTTCTGGGCCTGCCAGCAGTGAAACTGCTGGGTGGGGAGCCTACATGGGAATGGGAGGTTGGGGGTCTAAACCCTTGAGCACACATTTGGGTGGAGATGACCTTTTACTGGTGAAGGACTGTGAGTATGCTGGTACTCTGAGTCTATACTGTTTCGCGTCTAACTAAGTTGGCGACTGCAAGCTACAACGTTATTCATTGATTCAGAGGGCGCAATCATTCCAAAAAGGCGACCAGTGCCATGGTCAACCTCTCCAGATGCGGTTGCCTTCTCATATCCGTACCTAGTATCCCTGAGCACCACCAAGCAACATCTAGAAGTTCGCAACCCATCTACATACACTCTACTCCAAACCATCCACTTGAATAGCGTCTCAATACTCCATGTACCCCCGCCGAATGTATCACTTGTCCACGCTGGCAAATTGTTTTACATTGCTTCTTCAAGCCAAGTCTGGCGGATGACTGCAGCAGACTACGAGACACAAATCAAGCAGTTGATAGAAGGGGACCATCTCGATGAAGCAATAAGTCTTCTTGAAATCTTGGAAAGCGTGCTCCTAAACAGTAAAGAAGAGCAACTTCGGGAGGTGAAGATGCTGAAGGCAGAGCGATTATTCGAAAAGAGGAAATACCGAGAATGCATGGATCTATTCACTGAAGTGTCGGCCCCCCCTGAAAGAGTGATAAGGCTATTCCCGAAAGTTATCGCTGGCGATCTGTCCATATGCGATACTTCTACTAGCGACTCTACCGACTCTGGCGAGGCAGCGGATGGTTCGGATAATGGAAGTCGAGCCAGAACCCCTGAGTGTGAGGTCTGCTCAACAGGAGCCGGGCCCAGCACGCCAAAAAAGTCGGGGACACCCCCTCCACCGAACGGGAAACCGCCAACGCCAATACCAAAGAAACTGAACGGAGCAAATCCCGAGACGTCTTCCATCCGGAATATATCCCTGACCAAAAAGGTCGGCGATACAAGTTCAATATTCAATTTCGGGGGAGGGAAGAGCCACGCAGATGACGATGCAGCAAGTATAGCCGTAAAACACACGGAAACTATCCCAGATGGCCCGCCAGTCCTAGAAGGTCCCGAGCTGGAGAAAGCCGCAGACCAACTCTCTGCACACTTAAACGACACCCGTCAGGCGTTATCAAAATACTTCCACCCAGACGGCACTCTCCGCGGCGACCCCGCAAATATAATCTCCAACGCCTCCAACACCTCAACTACAAACCGCGACCCCTTCGAAGTCAGCTTCCTCACTGCCGGCAAACCACTAGATACATCCTTGGAGGCTTATGCCGAGCGAACCGAAAAGCTTCTCACCGCCGCCCGCCTAATTGACACGACCCTCTTCAAGATCTACATCATCACACGACCCGGCCTGGTCGGCCCCTTTGTGCGCATCCAAAAGCACGGCGACCCCGAAGTCTTCAGCGAGAAGCTCCGCGAGCTCGGGAAATTCACAGAACTCATTGACTTTCTCTACCAGCGGGAGCTACACCGCGAAGCGCTAGAACTCCTCCTGCAATTCGGCAGGAGCCCGGAAGACGAGCGTGCTCCTTCACTCTGCGGACCTCGCAGGACAATCGCCTACTTGCAAAGTTTGAAAGCGAATTACATAGACCTCATCCTCGAGTTCTCACAATGGCCCCTCGAAGCAGACCCCAGCTTTGGCATGGAGATATTCACGGCCGATAGTGAGAACGCCGAATCCCTACCTCGTTCAAAGGTCGTCGAGTACTTGCAATCCCGCTCCACTAGTTTCGCGATCCAGTACCTCGAACATGTGATACACGAATTGGGTGACCAGACACCCGAGTTTCACACCCGGTTGGTTTGGCTCTATTTGAGCACGCTGAAGCAGATGCCCGATTCTGCGCATCACAGCGAGAAGTTACTTGCGTTTTTGACAGCAAGTAAACAGTACCGCAGTGAGAAAGTCCTAGGCTGGCTGCCTAGAGAGGACCCGGCGTTTTACGAAGCGAGGGCGATCGTCCTCAGGAATATGGGCCAGCACAAGGCTGCATTGGAGATTTACGTTTTCAAACTACACGATCATGTTAAAGCCGAAGCGTACTCCCCTCCCCCTTCACACCCCTCCGCTGCTGGTGCTAATGGAGAACAGATACTGCAAACAAATCCACCTGACATCCCCCACCGCTCCAACAATCTATCATACCCTCCTAACACTCTACCTCCGCCCCCCACCCCCGCACACCCCTCACCTAGCACCAGCATTAACTCTACTCTCCCGCCACGGCGCCCGCCTCGAAGCTTCAGAAACCTTAGCCCTCATTCCAGAGGGGACAACAATGGCTTCGCTAGAGTCATACTTCCAATCTCGCATTCGAACCGCAAATTCAAAGGCTAGTGCTGAACGATTAACTGCAATGCTGAGGAAGAGCTATGTGGTGGATGTGCAAGACCGCCTGCTGAAGGAGCAGGGAGTTGCGGTAGTCGTGGGTGAGGAGAGGGGTTGTGGCGTTTGTCACAAGAGGTTAGGAGCGAGTGTTCTTTGGAGGTTAGCCAGGTAAGCACTTCTTGTTCCCTCCCCGTGCCCTAGAGTGTGGCTGATGATAGCAGTGGAGCGGTCGTGCACTATGGCTGTGCGCAGAAGGTTGGGTAGGCATTCACTTACCCATACTGTAGCAGAAGAGGTAGAAATAGCCTTGGTATAGTAAGATGATATTGCGGTTTTTTTCCCTTTTTCTTTCTTTTTTCAATTTGCATGGCTGGAGTTTTTCTTGTCTCTTTTTTGTTTTTTCTATTCACTTCAGCTCTCATTCCCTATTTTCTCCTTTCCACTTGGGCGCTCCATTATTCAGCGGAATATGTAAGAATCTTTGGGACACAGTTCATATTATATCATTCACTTATACTATTCTCTCCGTTTGCCTTCCCAAGACCGGCCATGCCACGAATTACCCCCAGCCGGTTTGCCCGTTGGAAGTGATAAACGACGTGTTGAACGATCAACGAACGAACCAAGGGTACTGTACATGCACATACAGTACCTATCAGTAACTAAAACCGCCGCATGTAACACGAGACAGACTCAGTATTCATCCGTGGCCGACCATGACAGCCTAGAGAACATCTATCATCGAGTCCATCCTTCCAGCCCCGGATTTCCCCACTATCTCATATCTGGTGCAAATAAGGTTAGGTGATTTACGTAAATTAAAATAAAGGCAGTTTACAGGTAGAGAACATAATTTACGATTTACACACATAATTTACAAGGCCAGGGTTTTCAGTTACCTCAAAACCTAACATCAAGATTAATAAACCCATAGTTTACTATGGGGTTTCAATTTGAAGAAGACTATTAGGTTTAATATATAAAGAAATTTTTTTGTTGGTTGATCCTTTTGTGAAAATAGAGAGAAAAGCCTTGATGTAGAGTCTTGATTTATATCGAACTGAGTAGCCAATTTATCATAACCCCACCTTCCGGACACTCTTCGGTACGATACTTTCAAGTCAAACTACTGGACGCCACAAGATAGTGGGATTCATGATACCTTTGAAATTATTCTAGCCAGGCCAGAAGACAAGGTCAGTGCAGATTCAAGATTTTAAAACATAAATCTTCGTTCTGAAATGGCATCGAATATAATTATATCCAAGTAGAGAATGCAAGATGTCGAGCATGCGCCAAGGTTTTTGCAAAATATAACAAGACGGCAAGTTAATCTCAAAGGCTATTACATGCACCAGATTTCTGTACAAGATAAGGTCAATGATGGAGTTATTTTGGATCGACCCCAAACCACAGTAGTCCAGGGACAGCAGGTGCTTGGTTCGACTATTGACAAACTCAATAAGGTGCAACATAAAGAATGCAATAAGAGGATAGCCCTTGCCGTTGATATAAATAATATACCGTATCATGTAATGTCATTCATACACCTTAATTATTAGTAAGTAATATACAAGCACCATCCTTTTATAGTAGAAGCAAAATTAAGATACTTTAAATAATACTTCTGGATAAAGTTCATTTTCTAACACAAACATCCCTTCACGCTCTCATGTTTTTAGGTTCTTAGCAATTGCTTTCTTGATGAATCATCTTTCCGTTCGTTTATCAGGTTTCCTCAGATGAATTATTTGACGAATTGTTTCCCCATGATTTATTTTGCTTTCTCTTTGCACCCTTTTCTCAGGCTTTCTACATTTGCACTTGTAAAATTAAGATGCAACTACTCTGGCATTTTACTGTCTTCTACATCCCTGTTTTTTTCTATAGTGTCAATTGCACGATTCCCGAGATTCCTTGTTCGCACCCCTGTTTGCTCGATTTTTACTTCCATACCCGAGTATTGTACTTAGTATATGTTACCCTGGAGCAAGGGCAAGACCACTCTGCCTCTTGGCAATACAACAATTTCGTAAACCACCATAGCGATCATTCTAAGCTCTATCGGGAGAAGTATCAAGAACAAACCAGCAGTACAAACTAATGACATGAGACTTTTTTATTACACTCACGAATAAACACCGTGGTGGAGAAACCCTGAAAAAGCAACTGTTTAAAACAGGGAAAGACGTGACGATCTCAAAGGCACAACAAGCCTGAGGAGTAGCCCCCCGAAGGAGGGGAGCAAGAAAAAAGGGGGCGGGGGGGAAGATATCAACGAGACGTAGCCCTGGACAGATTTTCTCACACTTCGTCGTGGGGAGGTATCGGCAACGGGAAGATAATGAAAAACAGATGATAAATTTATATAAACCTCCATCGCTTCGCGAGGCAGAAGGACACAGTGACGAACAAGAAGATACTCGCTAGGATTCCAAAAAACCAGTAAAGGTGCGGGTCGTGTTGGCCTGGAATTCTTACATTCATGCCAAAAAGGCCGCAAATTAGGTTGAGCGGGACGAGAATTGTGGCGATGGTTGTAATTTTCCCGAGGGCCTCATTGGCACGATTATTGGTTTGGATAGAATCTACCGAGAGCTGAGCGAGGTAGTTGGCGTGCGAGCGGGAAAGCATCTTCTCAAAGTGTGACAAATTGCCCATCATCGTGACGACGTGATCTAGATAAAAGCAGTCACATGTTAGTGAAATTGTTCCAAACAAATAAAATAGAACCAACACACCTTGAATATCACCGAGATACAATCCAATCTCGCCACGAGGAGTGACTTGGTATTGTTCATTGCATCTCTTTGCAAACCCCTTAATGACATCGGCCTTACCGCCCAACAACCTCATCAACGTCATGCATTTCTTGCGACATTCGCCAATCTGCCGCAGCATGGGAGTGTAGTCATCTGTGCGCGCGACAAAGACACCGTCTTCAATAGCGTCAGACTCCTGCTCGATGTCATGAATGACGGGGCCGAAGGAGTCAGTGATGTCATCACTATTAGGTATCCAAGTCAGGACTGATCTCTCAATACTACTAGGAGCATCGCAAAACTTACATCAACGCATAGCAAATCCAATCTGATGAGAGAGAAACGTAATCACGGAGCTGCCTAATCCGCTTCCTAACGTTGGCGCTGTGTGGGCAAGGTGCAAAGTGGAAACTCAACACTCCCTCGCGAAAGACGATAATATAGACATTTACGGGCTCCAGAAAGTCTGTTGAGTCCTTATTTTGCACAAAAGAGCGGAAGCATACAAAATAGTAAGACCTAAAAAGTTCGACCTTCTCGCGGGTCTCCTGGACCCGAATATCCTCAGCGGTCAAAGGATGGATTGCAAAAGCCTTCATGAGCATAGCCAATTCTTCAGTAGTAGGATTGTAACAATCCAACCACCAGACACCTTGCCCACCGCGGAAGAGCTCGTGGAAATTCTCTCCCTCGCACAGGAGGTCGCCAATCTCGGGAGCGTGGATGGTAGCGTCACCTTCGGATGAGAAAAAACTGAATCGATCAGGGTTGCTTACACGCCTATGGCGGGGAGTAGTGAGCGTGTTGCAAAACTCGACCTTCTCATCATCGATAGAAGAAGTGGAGGGGATAGGGGCCTCTTTTCCGATAACCCCGGAGGTAGTAGACGAATCCTCCTTGGCCCTGATTTGGTCAAAGTATCGAGATCCAATTGTGTCCCCACAAGTGCTCATTTTCCTTCTCCTCTCACAAGGCCCCGCGCGAGATTGGTTGGCTACGAACTCATCCATCTCCTCAAAATCAATTCCACCCTGGATTCTGTTCTCCTCAGGAGGTGGGAAGCAAACATCCTCTTCTGCATTAGGCAGAGCCTCATCGCTGGAGCCATTTCCAGCGGTGTCATCCTCGGTAAAGGTCGGACGACGCGACATTGTCCTGCGGAGGCCTAAGGCAAGATCCGCAGGGGCTTGAGAGCTGATAGTGGCAGAGCGGTCAACACGGCGTCTGTGCTCGGGATTCGCAAACGCATCGACAGAGTTCGGAGGTGATGGTGATCTGGTGGAAGAGAGGCGAGAAGGAGAGCGGGAAGGGTAGGGTGCACTGTATTGACGACCAGCACAGTTATCCGGAGAAAGGGCTGGCTTACCGTCACATGCGTCGTCATCTAACACAGCCTGCTCATAGTCCCTGTGGATCGGGTCATGGGCGTCCTCGATGATGAGAGATATGTCCGGACGAGCACGAACGTCCGACGACATAGTGCCAGAACGAGGGAGAGAATGGGCCTGGAACCTATGGTCGTCCAGCTCGGTAGCCGGGGCAGGAGTAAAGTGAGGCGACTCGGAGCGTGGGGTGTCCATTGCTACTGCCTTCTCCCGGGGACCAATTCAGTGAAGACAGTAGAAATACAGCGTAAGTTATCAAGTAAAAAAGTCTCGTAATAATAAATCAAATTGGGCGAGATGAAGCGTTTGCAAATGAGGGTGAGGAAGATAGCCGTAACAAAAATTTAGAAAAGGTCTATGGTGAAAAAAATATCAGTCATCTTTGCCACTTTTTCACGCAAGTCCAAATTTACTCACAACAAATTTCCAGAATACGAGGATTCCAGCACCTAGGGCGACCCGCAAGGTGCGCTCACCACGCTAGTCGCAATCAATTTGACAGGCTTGAGGGGTTGGATCCACCCTCAACAAGAGCTAAGGAAGGCAGGAGAGAGAAACCGTGTTAGAGAGGGAGCCGAAGAGTTTACCCAGCTGTAAGACCGAGATATGTTTTGGTGGTGATGTGGACAGAAGCTATAAGCAGTGATCCTTCTTCCGATTGACTAACCAGAAGGCCAGTTATGGAGGTTTCTTTGAGGCTCCGAGGACCCAGGATAGTGGACCGAGGAGAGGGAGAGCGAAGGAGAACTTTGGAGAAATGGATCCCGCCAACTTGGTGGTTTGTGAATCAAAAGGCCACGGGGGCACTGGAGTTCCGCGAAGGATGGGATAAGCAGAGAAGCCGAACAGGAATTGCTCTAGCGAATTTGACCAAGGTGACTCGAGATTCTGAGGGGAGGATGAAGTTAAGAAGAGTGGTTGTTGAGTGGATGGTTTTGTGGTGGTTGAGACCAATGATACTATGTTCGGAGATAGTAGGAGATTCCCTTGTGCAGGGTCTTGAAATAGGTTTGACCCTGGAGAGTAGCTATATAGTCAATGCGAAGGAGTGAAACCCATGGAGTGATTGGGGTGCGAGATCAGATCCTTTCGAGATGAAGAAGGTCAAGGCAGAGGGGTTAGTACTGTAGAAGGGGAAACTAGGTGAAGGAGTCTGTGTTGAGTTTTGGATGTCAGGATGGGTGGTGGTAGTGGGGGGGGCAATGGGTATTTGAAGGAGTCGCAGTGGAAAGGGAGAAGGGGCAAGAGAGAGAGAAGGATGGGGTTGGTTCTGGTGATGTGTGTGTAACCTTTTTATTCAACCACTGAGGTATCTCGTGTGTGTGTGCCGGACCAAGGAAAAAAGAGGTGAAAAAAACGCAAAAAGTTTGCTGTGGCGTCAAACCACCGTTACCAAGAATACCCAAAGAGGTAATTCGAGTTAAGGGGATGCTGGAAAAAGGTTAAGGATTGGTTATCATCTCCGGCTCCCAATATATCCACGCTTTCCCAAGCACTGCGCATTCCCGTGTGTGTGCGTTCAGGTTAATTAACTTAAGCGCATCTCTATTCGCCAACATTTCCCAATCCTGAACCCATGGCGGTGTCTCCTCTTATTAGGAATAAAACTTGATAAATGGTCGTCGACACTCTGTGCTGCTTCCCGTTTGTTCCCTCGCACCCATCAGCACAAGCAGCAATACAAGTAGTCTACCTATGATAATACCGCACCATTGCTGGTACAGTACTTGTATGTCATACCATACCCAAAAACACTTACTCTACACGTTTTTCCCTATATCACCATGTATTGGTAATTATAATTTATAAGTATGCATAAAGAAAGATATCCAAACTTTGCATCACCAACCGACCGACTACAACTCCCGTTTTCTGACCCTGCCAAAGACCTAGTCTGTACGAGCGTAGTATCGGTATCCCCTTTCCTACCCAGAAAAAAAAAAATCGCTCAGAACCAAATTTCCTTGTGATCGGGAACCTGAACGCTTAAGTTACCGTACAGCACAGTATCATCAATTCCTCTGGCCTCCTCAGAACCCGCCCCTACCCAAAATCTAGGTTACCCTACCGCTCCCTTGCCTCTCTCTCCCCCAAGGAATCAAAAAAAAAAATTAAAATCAACCACCGTGAAAATCTGATGCTATGCTGTAGAGTGCAATACCCCACTATCACCCCCACCCCACCACCACCACTACTGCTTCGATTCTCTACTTAGAGAATATGCCACCACCGGTAAGGCTGCCAGAGAAAAGGGGAGACTCCTTGGTCCATACAAAGAGTGCTGCGAAAAAACTGAAGCGAAAGAGGAATGCGGAAGAGCTCCAACTGTTAGAGACCCGTGTGCACGGATTCGTATGCCTCCCTGCGCGACATCTTTCCCCCAATTGCTGGATAATGACTGACTAGAGGATTAGGATGGCAAAGACATCACTAGTTTTTCACAATTACCCTTAACGAAGCAGACGGTGACGGGATTACACAAAGGGCATTTCAAGACGTTGACCGACATCCAACGGAAGGCTATCCCATTGGCATTGAAAGGTCGGGACGTCCTTGGTGCTGCAAAGACAGGAAGTGGGAAAACATTGGCATTTTTGGTTCCTGTAAGAAATGCCCCTATCTTTCTTGCATGCCATCAAGTCTCTAATAAAAGCAGGTTTTGGATATTCTCTATCGGAAGAAATGGACGACTATGGATGGTTTGGGCGCACTCATAATCTCACCTACCCGGGAGCTTGCAACACAAATATTTGACGTTCTGCGAAAAATCGGGGGAGAGCATACATTCTCGGCTGGGCTGGTTATTGGCGGTAAGAAACTGAAGGATGAACAGGAGGCCCTGCATAGGATGAATATTGTCGTCTGCACACCTGGGCGAATGCTGCAACACATGGACCAGACAGTCGGACTTACGCTGGATAATGTCCAAGTGTTGGTTTTGGATGAAGCCGATAGGATTCTGGACATGGGCTTTCGAAAGACTTTAGACGCCATCATCGAGAATTTGCCAAAAAAGAGGCAAACATTACTATTCAGCGCCACACAAACGAAGAGTGTTTCGGAGCTCGCGAGGTTAGGGTTGAAGGATCCGGAATATATTGCTGTCCATGAAGCGGCCACTTCGGCCACCCCGATCGCTTTGGACCAGTTCTACATGATCGTTCCTTTACCCGAGAAGCTGAATACCTTGTTCGCCTTTCTCCGGAATCATTTGCAGTCGAAAATGGTGGTCTTCATGAGTTCCTGTAAACAAGTCCGTTTCGTCTATGAGACTTTTAGGCAACTGCACATCGGTATCCCTCTACTGCATCTCCACGGGAAACAAAAGCAAAGCGCTAGGATAGACATAACAGCAAAATTTTCTGCCGCAAACCAAAGTTGCTTATTCTCGACTGACGTAGTTGCAAGGGGCTTGGACTTTCCAGCAGTGGATTGGGTTATTCAATTAGACGCACCAGAGGATGCTGATACGTATATCCATCGTGTTGGCCGAACTGCTAGATTTGAAAAGTCTGGAAAGGCGCTTCTGTTCCTGTGTCCAAGCGAAGGGAAGTTTGCAGACCGACTGGTCAACAAGAAAGTTCCAATTGATAAAGTTGGCCAGAAGAACTCTAAAAAACAGAGCATTCAAAACCAACTTCAAGGGATACTGTTCAAAGACCCTGAACTCAAATATTTGGGACAAAAAGCCTTTGTGAGTTACTGCCGAAGCATCAGTTTTCAGAAGGACAGGGAAGTGTTCAAGCTTGAGGAATTGCCGCTAGACGAGTATGCGACTAGCATCGGGCTCCTTGGTGCTCCAAGGATTAAGGGCCTAAAGAGTGTAGATGCCGCAAAGATCAAGGAAATCAAAAATGCACCTAGAGGTCTAAAGGCTCTAGAAGGTGCCTCTAGCGATGAAGAAGGAGAAGGAGAAGCCAAAAACAAAAAGGGAGCACGAACAAAATATGACCGTATGGTCGGACGAAGTAATCATTCCTCTACCCCTTTTCGCATCGTAAGCCCTAACATCTTTAGAAAACATCAATGTCCTCACAGACCATTATGCAAACTTGGTTCAAGATGATGGAGCGGAACCCGACGATGAAGGTTATTTCTTGGCCGTCAAACGCTCAGGCTATGATTCCGACATTCCCGATCCAGCAAAAATGCCGTCGAAAACGCTCAAAGTACCAGGGAAGGAGATAATAATAGACTCCAAACGCAAGGAAAAAATGCTCAAGTCCAAAAAGGAGTTAGTGAAGCTTAAGCCCAAGGGCATAAAACTCATTTTCGACGATGAAGGAGAGGCGCACCGGATATACGAACTCCAGGATGAGGGTGGGTTCCGTGAAGCAGGACCGGCAGAGATCCAGAGAAAAAATTTTTTAGATGAAGAAGGGAAGAGGGTCAAGGAGGCAGACATCGAGGACAGACAACTGGCAAAAGAGAAGAGAAAGGAAAGGAGGAGGATTCAGAAACTCCGTGCTGCAGAGGAGGAAGCAGTAATGGAAGAAGGAAGTGACGAGGGTGAGTTTCGGGTCGAATTGGCGCCTTGTGGGGACGCAGAGGGCGATCAAATCGGGCAAGATAGCGATGTCAAAGAGGAGAGCCAACCCAAGAGACAGAGAAAATGGTTCGAGGATGACGAAGATATGGAGAAGGCCGAAAGGAAAGCGAAGAAGACTAGGGGACGAGTTATCGAAGCTGCTGAAGCTCCAGAAAACTTGGAGGATTTGGAAACACTTGCTAGTGGACTCATTGGATAACTTAGATGCCTGTAAATACTATACCCGCAATTCTCAAAGTTTAATCTTGCCAGAATTTAAAAATATGCCAGTTCCACCCGCAAAAAAAAATCTGATCCTAAACTCTAAAAAGAAAGGAAAAGATAGCACACACAGTTTCGTAAAGTGCTTTTGAGCTTCCACAAATCGGCATTCTTCGAACCCAAAAATCATCAACCAAGTTAATTGCCACAATTTATGCCAGCGCCTTATGGCACCGGCTTGATCATTGACCACAGCACAGGGAACTCCCAACTAGCCCGATTTAGCCGCCTTGCACAACCTCAACCCTTCTTCAACCGACCCCACCACCGAGAAAGAAAAAAAACTTCGACAATGCTGCCGAAAACAAGCACAACACGACTATCGAAATCAATCCTCGAGGAACTAGGTCTAAGTAAGTCTTCTCAAGCATCCCATACTACCAAAATCGGTGCTAACAAGAGCTCAAACAAGGCGGCGACGACCTCAGATCGGGTACTAAATCCAGTACATCGATTGTTGGTAGAAGCGCCAGGAACTCACGGAATGGGAAACCCCTGGGTAGAAAAGAACGTAGGCGGCAGGAGCGCATAGTCAAGAAGTCTCAGCATCGCCAACGGCGAGTGAGCCATGCTTCGGGCCTTCCAGTTCCACTATCGCTCTCTCCTCCACCCCCAGCGCCAATTATCCAGGGGGGGCGAAAGGAATCGGGAGCCGAAGAGAAGAAGGAAATGAAGGGGAAACGTTCAGAACCAGCACTCAAATCCATTCTTAAGAAACCGAAGCCGGTGAGGAAGGCTGAAGATGATGAAGAGGAAGAGGTGTGGGAGCCAAAACCTGTGCTCCGGAGGGCCGTGAGGGAGAAGCTTGAACAAGACGATATGGATATTGAGTATTTGGAAAAGAAATTGAAGATTAAGGGGAAATTCCCAAAAGCCTTTCAGGAGGATGGACTGGACTTTTTGCTTGAGGGATTGGATGGGATCGGCCGGTATGAGGCAGCACAGCCCAAGCCGCACGAGAAGACAAGGGAGAGTGAGCCGGGCTTACGTAAGTACCAACAGGAGGAAGAATCAGAGGAGGAGGAGCATGGTGATAGAGAAGATGAGGAACTAAGTGACGATGATGGAGATGCAGAAGACACGGGTGAGGATACGAGTAATATAAGAGGTGGGTATGAGGGTAGCGGGGACGAAGATGAATTCATGGGAATTGGCTCGGATACGGAAGATTATCAGGAAGCAGGGGAGAGTGCCTCTCCGAAGAAAAGCATATCCGCAACTCCCGGCACATCAAAATACGTTCCACCATCGCTTCGAAAAACCCAAGCCACCGAGGCCGATAAGCTCGCTCACCTCCGACGGAAGTGCCACGGTCTCCTCAATCGTCTTTCGGAAGCCAATCTCACCTCAATTCTTTCAGAAGTGGAAGGACTCTATACTTCTAATCCCCGAGGCGACGTCACCTCCATATTCTCAATTCTCCTACTAACCATTGTTGGCGACCAATCAGCTCTATCAGATACTTTCATGATACTACATGCTGGCTTTGTCGCTGGAATATATAAAATCATGGGGACAGGCTTTGGAGCTCACATTGTACAAGCTGCCATTGAGGATTTTGACGGATACTACAACAAAGTGAACGGAACCGATAGTCCAGCGAGTTCCGGCAAGAAATGCACAAATTTAATTAGTTTTATATCGGAGCTCTACAATTTCCGGGTCGTAGGAGCAGTGCTTATTTTCGATCTTTTGAGGATATTTCTGGGAGGGATAACCGAATTGAATACAGAGTTACTCTTGAAAGTTGCAAGAAGTATGGTATTCCCAGGTTACTGGGCTCCGTTCACAAGCTAACTTGGTTAGATTGTGGCCGCCAATTGCGACAGGACGACCCGACCTCCTTGAAAGATCTTGTCATCATAATGCGGTCCGCCATTGCTAAGATTGGTTATGAAACACTTAGCGTCAGAACGAAATTTATGATCGAAACATTGACAAATCTGAAGAACAACCGCTTGAAATCGGCAGCCGCTAATTCAGTCGTAGTCGCAGAAGCAACAATCCGCATGAAGAAACTTCTAGGAGCTCTTGATAACCGCCAAATACGTGCAAGAGAGCCCCTGCGTGTCTCTCTGGCAGACATCAGGGGCGCGGACGCCAAGGGGAAATGGTGGCTCGTCGGTGCATCATGGATAGGGAACCAAGCATCCGCATCGACGCCGACAGCCAAAGCCCCCACGAAGTTCAAGAAAGATCCAGAAGACCTAGGCTTTTACTCGGGCACCGACCTATTGCAATTAGCCCGAGAGCAGCGAATGAACACAGACGTCCGACAGGCGATATTCGTAGCCATCATGTCCGCGGAAGACTATACGGACGCGTACTTCCGTATTCTGAAACTCCGACTAAAACGCAAACAAGAGTTTGAAATACCCCGTGTTCTCATCCACTGTTGCGGCTCAGAAGCTTCATACAATCCCTACTATACACTCGTTGCCCGAAAGCTCTGTGCACAGAGTAACCTGCGTATGGCCTTCTCCTTCAGTCTTTGGGGGGTATTCCGTCGCATGGGCGAGGGCGAAGGAGGGAAGGAAGAAATGGATCTCTTTGGCGAAGACAGCGGCACTGGTGAAGGTCTAGACATACGGAAGATCCTCAATCTATCTAGGATGTACGGGGCCTTGGTCGCCCAGGATGCTTTAGGATTAGACATACTTAAGATCCTTGACATAGCGTGCTTGCAGAGCAGGACTAAGGTTTTCCTAGAGCTAATGTTCATCACGGTCATTCTGCAAACGCTCGGTCAGGAGGATGGGACTGAGGAGAGCCTTAAAAGGGTGTTTGTCAAGATAAAGGGGAACCCGGCGCTGGTTCGTGGTGTGCTCTTCTTCTTGAAGAAGCATGTTAAGGGAACTGATGTTGTGACCGATAAGGTTGAGGCGGCGGTCATAGCTCGGGGTGTGCGTTTCTCATCGTGGGTTTTGGAATCTTTCATTGCGAATGAGACCTTGGGGGAATGACATGTATAATAGTATTATGGTTGGTCGACTATTACTGTAAAGGTATCCTAACCAACCATGAGCATGATGAGGGGTAATTGAAAGTTGTGTCCAACATCCAATTTATCCACTGAGGGACACAGAGTGGAATTGTGGGTCCTCCGATGGCCCCAAACCTGGTGTCCGCTCTCATCCATGTACTCTCACTCGAGTTAACCCTCCTTCAGGCCCAGCCCAGCACCCGTTCTTCCAACAGCGAGTGTGCAGCTCTTCATACTTGTAGCTGGATGTTGGCAACCTGCATAAACTCAAATACCTCCTACAATTCCTAGAGAGATCAAAGAGTTTTCACCCACATACAGTTATTCCAATGGAAGTATGTTGCCCTATTCCCATCATCACGGATTCCCCAATGGTTGATTTTTTTAGGGAACAAGTTCATCAGAGGTATCGTGCGTGTTCAGGATTTGCAATACGATGGTTGGAAAATAGGAAAGGCTTATGGGTTATGGGAATGATTCGGTACCGTATCTTTGGTTCGATAAGTGGGTACTGCTTCATGGATGCGAGTACTTGGACGTTCAAAAAGTCTCCAGACGCTTTGCATTTAGCAGTACCTATCATAGCTTGGCACAAAAGTGTCCGGAGACTTTTGAAATTGCCAAGTAATGCTCCCCCTCAACAGGTCCTATTGTATGAATCCTTGGGGAAGCTAGTCGGATAAAACATCGCTTCACTTGGCTCGTTCAACAGTTCATTCCAGCATCTCCATGAGGTTAGGGTATGGGGTGGCAACGGCAACCCAATTTTATCGCTAAACATATCTAACGCCATTTTGCTGCTACACATTGCCCCAGCCCAGGCTTTCGCTTTCTTTGTCGTTCCCTCTCACCTATCTACCTGCATCTACCTGCCTGTACCTACCAACCTACCGAACACCCCACAGACAAATCGAAAAGAAAATAGCCACAAAGCTTCCCTCTTTACAATGCCTGCTGCGGCAGACAAATCGGCGAAGCCGACTGTCGAAGTCACAAAACAGGGAAAGTACAACATGGTCATTGGGGACTCGCTCAAGCGGGAGAATGGCCACGTTGACGGAGATCTCTTCGCGAGTGTCAAATGTTTGTGGACCCGCCACTTTACCACTACCTACTTTGCTGGCTACTCTTTTGTGAGGCGATTGGGTGGAGATTGGATTTGAAGTTGACTTTGTTTGTGGTGTAGATAATTTTAAACCGCCCTCTTCTCTGGCTAACAGTGCCCCCCCCCATCTCACTAAGAGTGAGGCTGGCGGTGAGGCACCCTACACTTTAACACTCACACCTCCGAGCCAGCCCTCTCCTAATCATATCGTCTACGAGGGTGCTCAGCATATCCCCAAGAAGACCGAATGTATCCTCCTGTTCGATCCTGCGAAGCAAACATTCACTTTAGAAAAGTTGTCTTCAGCTTTCATCTTCAATGCGAAGGTTTTTGCAAACGCGCACCCTCCACTTCCTCTGCGGCCGCCTGTAGTAGACGGGGATGATGATGAGATTTCCGCGGAAGAGAAGGAGGACGACAATCCGTTCGATTACAGACATTTCCTCAATAAGAAGGCTACCACCAAGAGCCGAGCAGAGCAACGAGCGGAGAAGGAGGAGAGGAGAAAGAAAGCTCTGATCGCTGCTGGGGCTTTGTCGGAGAATCCCGACGAGTCGGAAGGAGAGAAGGGTGGTAAAGATGAGGAAGAGAGTGGATTGGGGCTAGGTATTACATACAGTGGGCGTCCGCCCATCAGCAATAGGGTTACCAAATCCTATAGCTCAAATAGGAAGGCCGGTGGGAAGAGCCCCGTTATTGGTGGGAGGAAAAAACTGTCAGCGGGACATCGTAGCATGGCAATTCCCAGTCCCGGTGCCCGCGGCCAGGACTCTAGCTCAGAAGAGAGCGAGGCGGATAATGAGGATAACGACGAGGACGACGATGAGCACTATCGCACCCCACCTCGTCATGTATCTCCTCCCTACAAATCTACACCTAAGAATACCCAACCTATCGGCGACGTCGATGATATGGAGATTGTATTTGACTTTCCTGACATGGTCATTCAACCTCCCGAAGAAGAGGAAGAAATATCCGACGCCGACGAGGATTCAGACGACGAGCCGAATCCTCCTAGAGCTCCTCTGTCAGCTGCTCCTGTGATAGCACCTGGACATGATGAGGAAGACGAGGAAGAGGAAGACGGCGATAGCGACAACCTCGCTGTAGAACTCGAACAAGCCCTGGAGAGTGAAGAGGATCCCGCCCCCGCTATCCAAGGAGGCGATTCGGAGATCATCTTCGAAGACGACGACGCGACCAGTAGACCAAAACCAGGACTTGTCCATAAATCTGCGGTCCCCATGAGTCTCTCGAGAATGGTTGGTGGAGGGGTGCTTGATGAGAGCGAGTCCAGTGAGGAGGAATGAAGAATGGTGGATTTATATCGAAAGCTTTAGATTGGAGTCTTTTACCCCATTTCATGGCGGTTTTTTTTTCCCCTTTCTAGTTGTATATAATTTCTCTTTTTTCTTCTTTCCCCCTCCTTTTCTTTTTCCTTTTCTTTTTTTTTTTTTTTTAAAAAAAACCCCCCCCTCTGTTTTCCACCTCTTCTATTCTTTCTTTCTCTCTTTCGTGTTTTTTCCGCCTGCTCCATCCCGGAAAGAAACGAGGCAAGACCGTGACGACGAACGAGCTATGATACGGCACGGATCGGTATGATACCTTTGTGCGTCTGTATGTATGTATGTCCGTGTGTGTGTACCTCAACAAAAGAGGGGGGGGTGGCTTTTGCTACAAGCATCATCATGACGGTCGTAAATCTGAACTGTGCCTGTGCCACCCGCTAGGACAAACCGGGCGCCACGTCCGTGCAGTGCGATACCGGTGCTTGTACTCGGGGGCAAGGGTAAGTGGGGCGCGGTGCCACAAAAAGTCTTGGTTTATTGGATTTTTCCGAATAAATTTGACAATAGGTGTCGCCCAACCTTTTTCCTCATTCATACAAGAAAAACGCTGTAAAACGCGTTTCTGTGCTCTAGCCTAGTTACTCGATATGGGTTTCGCCCACTTACTTGTAACGCACCCCCCGAGTATGATACCTCACCCGGACCAGCACCGACTAGCCCCTCTCCGATAGAGTATAATTTGTCTTCTGGTGCCTCTTTGCTTTGGGCGGCCCTTGGAATTTATCAGTTGAAAGTCTGCCGTGTACCGGTAACTTACTCGTAGTCAATATCATGCAGATCAAAATTTAATTCCATAATACTTATTCAGCAACTGCGGCACCCAAAGCATTGGGCTCTACTGTGCTCAAGCAATACATGTATTGTAGTTTGTTTCAAATCTTCCTTACTGAGCATTCCCACCGAAACCCGTTGGTAACTCATCTTTCCACCGGGAGGCCTCATTTTTTGGTCAAGTGTGGAACATAGGGAACCGCTCTCCCGCTCACCGCAATATGAGCTACAGGTATTTAGAACCAGAACATTTGAGTCCGAATTTTGTATGGGCGGTCAGGTACACACAGAAAATTTGCCATTCAATTTTTTTATCCCTGTGCTCCGGCCCTAAATGCCTGCAACTTGTATATGGCTAGCTTCGGCACTGCGGCCCCGGCGTTCAACCTATCCCCCCCCCCCCAATCCAATAAGAAACGTTGCTTGGTGGCTCGGAACTCCCGGCAGCACAGCTTGGGGTTGGGGCCAGACTCTCTCTCCTTCTTTTGTACCCCCTGTTGTTTGCTCTTGAACTGGGGATAGGGAACTGGGGGGAGGAGAGGTAGGAGGGGAAACAAGAGGAAAACGGTGAGAAGGGAAACATGGAGATGGGTGAAAAGTAATATTTTTATTCACGTAATATCTCTAAACCGGTCAACAGCATTGTGAGGGGATGTTTTGGTGAGAGCTTCAGTGGTAGTGCAGTGCGGTAAGTTACCTACATAGCAGGCTAGCACTGGGATGGCCCCGAGCTCCGCATTGCGTCGCCGGCGCAGTTAAACATAAAACTCTTTTAGGTATGATACTGTAAGTAAATATTCCTTTCGGATTTTCTAGTTAGCACATACTACTCGGGTATGGGAATAGTTGTTGATATACAACAAGTCAGAGGCCAGATTAGGTTCTATATGGCAGAAAACCATTGATTAGTGGAAAGAAGACGTTGTGCCCCCTCTGGTGGGGATGTCCTGGGGTGGGGAATGCGTTGATGAATGGCTAGAGGAGTGATAGGAGGTAATTCTTTCAAAACCAGATAAGAGGGACATAAGAACTTTTACCTTTATTTGGCTTTTGGGTAATTGCCGCCGAGTGGAGACCATAGCATTTGTGTGATGATAAGGTGCGCTGTGGGCTAAATGTTGTTGGGTAGAACAAAAATTTGATATAGAACACATGAATTAGGCTGGAAGTCTACTACAAAGATATACTCTATGTTAGATATCATATACAAGTACGAAATATTGATTTTATACTTGTAATAGCCTTTCTTTTTTCCCACCATTAGTTATTAGTGAAGGAAATTCCAGATAAATCCGAGGACTTGACAAAAAATCATCCATAAATTATGAGTTACTGTTCATGACTGCTCTTGATTTACTTGCTACTCAATCTAATATGGTTTGATCAATTTTGTAATATCATTTTATCACGGTAATTCACTTTTGCAATACTGGTGGGTGGGATCGCTCGGAGTGAAGAGGTGTTCTAGGAACTCTTCTTACTCTAATTTCAAATTGAGTTTTTTTTTCGCTAGCCCAGAGCTTCCTTCAGCGTGCTCTATAACCCCTCCACTCCCTATTCTTGCCCACCTGTCTCCGGGTTCAATATGCCGGGGATGAGTAGAATGCTGAATACTACCATATGTAGGTAGCCATGGTAGGAGAAACTCTGTGCTGCCGGAGCGGCGTGGTGCTCGGGATATGGCATAATCAGTACTTCTTGGAATTTCCATGATTTGTCCACTCAACTATCCTCGCGGGTTCGCCTCCGATTTCCAGAATAGGTTATGATAGTATTCATCATTCTAAGCAGGGCCGAATGTTTCTGTGGTCGAGGGGACAACACGATGCTCGAGTGATGAACAATATGGTAGCAGGAAAACAGCAGCAACTGTGCTTCCAGGTCTCTCCTTGGCGCAATGTCAGACGCAATTCGACCTCACCTGCCCAGCGCTCGTGGGCACAGTGCCCATAAAGTGCTCTCTCTCTAGTATGACCCGCTTATGTTTCTTCTGGGCCAACCCTATTTAGGGTTCTTACCAGTACGGTATTTCTAGATCTACTTGTGAGGTTAAGAATTTGGAATGGTAGGGGATTATCCTCCTATTGTGCCGTATTTTGCTCTCCCGGGTTACCGGGCTATTGTTAGATGGTACTAACGGTAGGGCGATATCTCAGAATGCTTTCGGCTTATAAGCCTCACCGGAGGTAGTGGTAACCCCATCGCTTTAGCCGATTGTATTGTCTGCCCCGGCGCTACAGGAGAGCGCTACAGATCACCGACTTATGTCTAGTCGGTGGTAAACCGCTCCTCAAGTCTGGTAGCCAAGGTGACGAGGAAAGGGTAAAACTCTACATGGAACTTGGCTCCTGGCACAGTAGCTACCGGGCTGGTAACAAGTTGTCCGGCGATGCTTCCAACCAACCGAGCGGAGACAATCTCGGGGGGGGGGAGGATGTACTCACCCTATTTGACAATGGGTATAAAGTATCCATGGGGCGAACTAGGGATAAGTGAAATCTCCAACCAAATATATATACGACCGGGCACACTTTGGAGGCTGCCCGATATTGCTTTCATTCAACTAAAAGCGACCAGCTTCCTCTGGCACCGCGAATTCATCCACCACATATATCTGCCAACTAAGAGGCATTGATAGAGCCTAGGCGCCGGCGCCCTTCGACATAACTCATTCTAACAAGGAACGAGCAACCTGTCGATACCCCGTGCCTACCATCTCTATTCGTTTTCTCCAGCTTTTTCTCCCTTTCCCTCACATACATATATTCAACCCCCTTCACAAGTAGCAGATTAGGACATACTTTGATTGTCTTGGTTACAAAATGTTCACTTATAAGGTAATATGGGGCATGTTATGGGCGCTAGCAGAACTGGTGTCAATAAGTATGGGTTCCCCGATGTTGCCAGCACCTTCATCACCTGCCAGCTCGAGTGGGGCAAGCGTGCACGAGTTGTTGGAAGAGGGATGGCTGGAGAATGTGGAAGAGGCTATGAAGGATGCGCACTCTCTAGAGCCATTCCTTCGTTCCGGAACTATTTCGGGGGATTATGCTACCGTCTGGATGGACAACCGTGTCCCTGAATATGCCGGGATGGTGTCTTTTCCTGGGGACCCTAATGAGAATTTCCCTTTGGCAGATGGTATTATCTGTCTTTCTGTTCCTACCACTTGGAGGATACTAGGTTGATATCGACTAACCCATGAATCCGCAGTGGCTGCCGTGACCGAGGTCGACTTCGGGACGATAAAGAAATCCGCAGAGCGAGCCTTTTTAGCATACTGTCCAGAAGGGGTTATGAAGGGTTTGGAGGGGTCGGATCAGTTTCTTTCAAACGAAAACTTGGGTATGAGGGATCTAGCTGGGCAAATTAGAAACGAATTCAGAATCATTCCACAAAACAGAGTCAAGGTCATAAAGACTCATTAGTAAGCGCTCCTGCGGCAAACCAAATCCTGGACCTCACAATGCATTTTAATTTTCTAATACTTTTCCAAAATTTAGCTCAACCGTGTGGTCTAAATCTTCATTCGGTCTCACAGGGATCGGTGCGCTGGTATTGCTTGATACGGAATCCCGGGAGGTTGTAGTGTCTATTCGCGGAACCGTCGGCATAATGAATTGGCTTACAAATGCAGCGATTTTTGTTGTTTCCGCAAGGCACCTCTGCCAAAATTGTTACATGCACTCAGGCTTCTGGGTAGCAACACGCGAGGTCAAGAAAGCTATCAGGGATGCAATAGTGGAAATAAGGAGAAATACTGAGTATGCCAACTATAAGCTCACTATTACTGGACACTCTCTTGGTGGAGCAGTCGCATACCTATTGCGTGCACTGTTGACGAAGGACGAAGTTATCTGCACATTCCCCCCTATGAACCTAGTAAGTCACGAAGATAAGGAATTTATATGGATATTTTTTTCTGATGCGCGAGGTTTTAGGTTACCTTTGGTCAGCCGAAGGCAGGGAACAGGGAGTTGGCAGAATGGGCTGAGGCTTGGGATGGAAGGTATTTACGGGTGACCCACGCTGGTATAGCCACTCAAGTTTTTTTTTGGGGGGGAGCCAGGCTGACATCCTAACTTCTCTCATATAATAGATGATCTTGTCGTGAGCCTGCCTGCATCGTTTGGAATCACAAGCCTTGGCGCTGGCAACTACTACGTCCACACTAGGCATAATGAATATCACATCAAAGCACGGACGGAGGCTGATTGTGGGGTGGACTCGTGGACGAGGGCCCATGTGCAGAAGCTGACTTCGCCTCAATGGTTTTACCAAGGTGGCACCCATAAGGTTGGTCGCTGGGGAATTCCGATCCCAACCAAGTATTCTCCAATCTCTTCGCACTCATTATATATCTATCGAACCAACATGTGCAAAGCGGTAGCACCCAACACAGCACCGCCGCCGCCTCCTGTTCTTCTTGAAAACGCACCCATTCCACCTGTGCAGGACGTGATGGCAGATGCGGGTTTTAGTTATTCTGCCTGGTCTAGGGTCGGGATCATTACGGGTGGGGACCGGTCTGCTCGTTTCGTCGCTTCTCTTAGTGAGAACGCCGTTCACCATGACGCCCGGGATGATCTCGCAAATGATGTAGATTAAGCGAGAGCGGTAAAGGCGCAAACGACGATTCGGAGTTTTATGTCAATCACACTTTGTTTGCTGTTTTGGCGAGGATTCGCTCTAGTTACTGCGCGATATATTTTTCATCTTTCCCTTTCTCGTTTCTCATTTTATTCTTCCTAGAAAGCTAAAACCACAGCAAGTGTGTGAAGCATCATTTATATAGGGGGCTTGCCCTCTTGGTATAAAACCATGTAAAAACCCCCTTTCTCTTTTTTATACCAATGTTTACTCCTTCGTTCCTTCCTTCCTTTCCTTGCCCCTAAGACGTGTACGATATCTTACAATATTGACTATACTTGATCCTGGTTGGATAGCCAAGGAATTTTTCGGGTACACAACCAACAGCGGAGGAGAAGAGAGGGGAGGTCCAAGGAAAGGGATCTGCAAGTAGGGGAATTGATTATATGCAATGATACAAGTACTGTACTGTGCAGTACCTGTAACCCCCTGGGTAAATTTCAGGCCCGAAATAGAGCCTGTTCATCAGATGCCGTGAAGGTGGCCCGAGGCGGACCCACATGTGTTTTGAACACATTATCAGCTGGCGCCCTGTCTATGGTAATTTACCGATTATGGGGCAACTTCAATTAGCAGGTCAAGGCCCAATCGAAAGAATACTCTGCACAAAGTAGACGAGTAGGGTGCCGGCAATCTTGGGTAATAACTACAAGTCCCTGGCATGTACGAGTAGAACCCGAACACAGGCACGGTCCACCACTCAAATCCTCCTCTGGCTCAAAAATATTTCTCCTTTCAGACAGTGAAAACCTCACCTGATCCCCTTTGTGATAGTAACAAAGGCACAGCTTTGTACCTGAGTTAGTCCTCAACGCTAGGAGCATTGGCAATACCTTGCTTCGGGGTGCAAGCAATTTGAGTGATAATCTTTCTAGCTTTTCACACCACATGGTACTAAGCACCTCTGAGCGAAATGGTTCATATTACAGGGTGTCTGCTCCTCCCCCCCCCCCAGCTCTCCAGCTCTGCCACTGTAGGCCACGCCACCCGGTTGACTGTAGGGCCTTCCATTGGGTAGACCCATGCTAGTATCCTAGCTCTTGTAAGTTGAACTTCTTGTCGCATGCCATATGTGGTTGCTTATTAGAATATAAGGATATTTCGATCTCCTGTTCAAAGTGACTATGGACCTTCATTGAGCCTAGCTGCCTTCCCTAGTGGTTAGAACCCTGACTTCAATTCCCTCGGTGACTTTGAGCTTGCCTACAGTACTACCATTATGAATCCGGCAAACATGGTACAAAATGTACCTGATTCCATTTCTTTGTTTTCTGTTAAAGTGGACTTCTTCCTCCAAGCTGCTTTATAGAGTGCGATAGATGCTACTGTAGACATAGCCATCAATGACTGTGTACAATAGATTGCATATTTTAGCCACTTATGCGCCTCCTGCCAGCTTGGTTGAACCGTCAAGGTGGCTCTCTTTACCAATCCAAGAAATGTATTATAATACACAGTGGTCTCGATGAACGGTATATTATATAATAGACGAGTAGGCCGGATAGTAATCAATCTCAGGACCAGACACATGAAATACAAATAGAGGAGATGGTTGAATAGTGAACGAAATAGGTGAACAAAGGATCACTGTTTAACTAAGTATATTTCCTAGCCAGGAAGGGGTCAGAAGTCAGATACTACTGTTACGATTGACTAAAAACGCACTATTAGAGTGTAACCTACTTGCAAGTATCTTGAGAATCCTAGACATACAGTGCCAATACAATTCAAATACAGGGAGAAGTGTTCATAGATAGATATTCAATATAAAGGTTAAAAGGTAATGAATCAATAGGGAAACTAGTCAACTTGAAAGTTTTAAAAAAGATAGTTTTATAACACTTGAGAGTCAGAATCATGAAGGCATTATACGCTATTTAAAGACAAAGGAGTGTAGCTAGGAAAATATACTAAAAGTAATAATATTAAGTCTAGAGTAAACATATAATACACAAGGAGAGGTAGTATAATGAGGTAACTATATTATGAAAACAGAGGCATCCTCCATCTCCACTACACAACTAGCAATTGAAATCTAAAGACTATGAAAAATCATCACCAACTCCTTAAGGCTCGTTTCCATCCCATCTGGCCTAACCATGCAGTGGGGAATTGTCTATCTCTATCTCTCCTCTCCTAGCTTATTAGAGTCTACCCCTTGGTGTCACTCAACCCATCTCGCTCCCATCATTATTGGTTGTTGCTGTTATGATCTTAGGTGTTTAGCTGACTGGAAACAGGTAACTAGTTCTCTCGAGGGATCCTAGAATCAACTTGGTTGTCCTTAATGTCGGTATCCTGAACTTGGTTGGTGATCGGAGATGGCACTAATCACGGCCACGAAGGTAGGAGTACTATTGCAACTAATAGTACTAATGGGAGATCCACTATTGTTCTTAGGCTGTTGCCTACCTTGTATTTATAGCTAAACCCTATGGCTGCTATCGGACAACGGCAATAGTGGGACACGAGGGACAAATGGTTGAGTAATTGTATAGGAAAGAACTTAGATAGTGACAAGAAGAGTCCTAACTGTAGACCCAAAGGGGTCCTTATCTAGGGACTCTCTCTTCAACCCTAACCCTTGTAAAGCATGCATGTGAGTCATACTATGAAATCAATCAGTAGACTCTTATGAGTCAACTGCGCATTGTCCTAAACAAATCATAACTCATGTAACAAGTTAGGTGCCATGAAGTAGTCACATGCACAAAAACATAACTTATAAGTTGAGTTATGTGTGAAACTCATAACCTCATATGACTCACAACTGAGAGTCATGCACACTTTCAACCAATCACAACATAAATGATTGCACAAAGTGTGCATCATGTAAAATCCTCTAACAACTAAGGAGTCACTGTGGGAAATTGCTTAAACTCTTATAACTTAATACTATAAGTCAGGTAAAATCCTTAGCGTTTAGTCACAATTGTTAAAATTAGCTCCTCTCCTTCTAGACTGACTCCCTTCAGGCTTAATGTCTGATCTTTGTCAGACTTTCTCCAAAGCTGTGCAATTAATTTTTCAACTTCGGAACCTGATGTTCAGTGTGATGATAGCTCCGTCTGACTTCTGCCAAGATGTCTGCCTCTCTGATCATTCATTCTTGGTTGGCAATTATTGTCCTGTAGGTCTCCATATCTCGTCTTGGCTCCAGAATTGTGGCTTCTGCGGTGCCAACTGTTTTTGTGACCCCTGAATTCCTTATGCCAGAGATGGAATATCAGGGCTGCTCTCTGTTTCAACAAGTTCGCCCACATCCCCCTGCAACTGTATCCTTACCATTCTTTTCCTTTTTCTGATGCGAGCATCATAATCATACAGGGAGGCTGTATCTCCATTACGTTTTGGGTAATTTCCAGCATACAATTTGTCATGTTGATGGGTAAGGTAGTTGTCCTTGAAGCAGTGGGTCCAGGACGCTTCCTTGTATGGTGGTTGTTGTCAGTGTATTTTTGGCTATTTAGGGAACCAATTCCGTCTTTCCTTATCACGAATGTGAATGTTGCAATTGTTGTTATAGCAGGTGTTCCATTAAACATTGTTGTATTCTACCTCCGGTTGACTTTCTTCCTGGATTGCATACATTGGGCTTATGGGTGTAGTAGCTCTGGGATTATCAACTGCACTGTCTGTTAGTGCTATAGTTGGTCGTTCCTGACTGTCCACCAGTTCGATCTGGAATGTAACCCATTGTGTCGTTTCTGTGTACTGCTGATAGAAACATTCAATACTGAGATTGGCATTGTTGAGGTGATCGGCGAGGTACCAAGTTTTGTCATATTCTGATAAGTGGCCAGTCTAGGAGGCTCGATATTATAGTCAACCTCTGTCTTCAAGAGTCTATAATACCTTCGATATGATATTTACCTACTCCTTCTATCTTCATAGGAGGAGGAGGTAGTTGATTTTGTGTGAGGAACTGGTTGTTGAAGTATGGTTCAGGTAGAGAGATGAGGAAGTAGTTGTAGATCCTCATCTACTGGGGCTAGATCAATTTATATGTGTTTGAACATAAACTCAAAATGGTCTTGAATGGTCATATTTACTTGTAGTCCAGTATCTTGCATGGTCTTGAGGTCTGGATATTTTTTGGTAACAGCCCAACCATATCTCCTGACTTGAGATTGACATTATGTTTTCAGTACTGAACGTAAATTTCCTTCTGGGATAATTGTAGACAGACCATTACTTACCGTAGGATTTCGTTCAGCTGACCCATTCCTTCCTTCTTTGTTGTCTCCTTTGGTATCTTGTAGCCAATTTCCTCATGCATTAGATGTTGTCTGTAATTAGCATTGAAGGTTGTAGTATTAATTGTTTCTTGTCGTCCATTATTATATGCAAATTCAAGAAGAGGCAGGAGTTCTCACTCATCATCTTATTGATAGTTGACATAGACCCACAAACATTTGTTACACATATGTGATATGGTACTAGACTTACAAGTTTAAAGATGTGATTGTATGTAGTGACAGGAGGTGACTATATTAACTGCAACCCACGCCAGCAAGAAGCAGGCTCAGACCTGGACTACTCAGTCTCAGTGTGAGAAGATAAGATAATTTATCTAAGTGGATCTATTACGGATCCTATATTCTTGATAATCTAAATACATCTGCACATGAGTGCATATATGCAAAATATCCAAATATCCTGTCTGATAACCTGATATTCTGTATGATGTTCACATGTGGGCGTCATTAAAACTGAATTTAGTTCCTTGGCAAAGAGATCCAAAACTATCTGATGGTGGAGTGCTTGATACCCTCAGAGTAATAGATAGTCTGGTGGATTATTTGTTGAAGCAGGGTCATACATCTTCAGGGTGAAACTTGGTTTGCACGTTTTGAACCATGGCCAAAGTTGCTAAGGATACTTCTGATCTATGGCCAAAATAAGTATCAGGAAAAGTCTATAAATGGTTAGCAGTCCCTCGTAGTTATGGGATAAGCTGTGTGCAACCTATTTTCCTCCCACTCGAAACTCTAGCCCTTTTTGGCTAATCAAAACTTAGGGGCTGTTTGGCAGACCGTGATTTGAAATAACAGATATTTGAAATCGGATGTTGGAGATTAGATTTAGATCAGATTTAGATTAGATTTAGGACCAACCAATTAAAACTGGTGAAAGAGGATTATATCATGCAAAATATACTTGCATAATCTTTTTATAAGTCTACTCATTGGACAGTTTCTAATCTGATCTATATCAAATCTCCAAAACACATTTTCAAATTTCTGTTATTTCAAATCACAGTCTGCCAAACAGCCACTTAGCTCTTGCTGTGGCAATGGCCATGGCACACTAAGGGGCTGTTTGGCAG